>APFE030009822.1:74753-105333 GCA_000404065.3 Pinus taeda
TTCACAACCAAAGTCTCAAACAAAAAACTGAAACTTATAACTAGCCTAAAATCTTCACAAAAGAGAGCTAAAACTTAAAGAGAGAGCCCTCTCTGATTATAGGTAGGCTAGGACCTATACTCCAAAGCTTGGTTAGTGGTTACCCCAGCCGTATTCCCTTGGGAGTCATAGGGAAAAACCTGGGTTTTAACACACAAATGCTTCATAATCGAAAGCCTTTAAAAATGAGTAGTTTACCTTTTTACTTGTCCATGCCTCCTCTACAATACCACCATCCAAATAAATTAAAGGCTCTTTGTTTATTAGATAAATAACAGTATGTACGACATATGCCCAAAATTGTGAGGGAAATCCTACATGCAATCTCATGCACCTTGCACAGTCCATGATTGTCCCATTGATCCTTTCTAACAGACCATTTTCCTGTGGCGTTCCTGGAACCTTCTTCTCTCTATGAATTCCATGCCTTGCATAGTAATCAAACTCTCTGTTGCACTATTCACCTCCATTTTATGATCTGAGACACTTCAACTTATTTCTTGTCTCATTCTCAACCAAAGATTTCCATTTCTTGAAAGTATCAAATACATCATATTTATTCTGAATACAATAAATATAGGTTTTTCTAGTTGTGACAACAATAAAAGGAACATAATAGCGAGAGATAATAAGAGATGATACCTGACCTAGTCCGCATACATCTATATGGACAAGCTCTATTTTGTCTCTCTACTTTTCCTTCCTACCTCTAATAAAAATGTCTCTCTTCATTTTTCCATAAACATAATTCTCACAGAAATCCAAATCTACATGTTTCAAACATGGAAACAAATTTGTTAAGTGAAGAATCTGCATGACATTCTCACTCATGTGCCTGAGTCTATGATGCCACAATGTCGTATCTTCTTCCTTGGGGGTTAAAACATTAAAAAAATAGAAATACCTTTTCATAAATACAACATACCAACCTTTTCTCCTTTTCCTATTACCATGGATCCTTTAGTGACCTTTCAGGTTTTGTATGCGAATGTAGTTAAAAAAGCTTCACCAGTTGACTACCCTGTTGAAATTAGGTTTCTTTTCAAATCTAGAACATGCCTGACCTCTTTCAATAGTGGTTGGTTTCCAATTGTTTTCTTTATAAAAATCTTACCCATTCCAATTATTTTACAAGTTTTATCATCACCAAAACAAACATGTCCAAAATATCCTTGAACATAGTCATAAAAGAATTTCCTATTAGGGGTAGAATGAAGCCCCTGGGTCAACCACCCAAGAATAAATATTATTTTCCAATGAAAGAAGTAAAGCATCTTGCAACACATCACTTGTCATGTTTACTTCATTATTATTATCTTGTTTTCCATCTCCTTCTTTTCATTTCCGAGATTTGCAATATTTTTTTAGGTGCTCTTTCTTCCCACATTTCCAACACATTATCCCTAATCTAGATTTGGATCTGAGTTTTCTTGACTGACTGCAATTTCCTAGGTTCCTTCCTCTTTCCATTTCTCTTCCCCTAGTCTCTATAGTCAAATCATTAGCTTATGTCTCGTCGAAGCTTTTCTGTCACATTTCCTCACTAAGGATGACACCGACAACATTATCAAACTCTAAAGTACTAGATACAATGACAAAGTTACTACTAAGCCATCCCAAATTTCTAGCAATGAAAACAAAAATAATAGAGACCTAAATTCATCATCAAAATTTACCCCTACATAAATTAACTGAATGGTAACCATGTTAAGGTCTTTTAACTGATCAATAATAGATCCACCTTCTGACATCTTCATATTAAATATATGATTCATAAGAAATCCCTTATTTGAGGCTGAGGGTTTTAAATATTGATTGTCGAATGGCGTCATTAAAAAAATTTATTTCGTTTCCTTCGAAATGTTGAATGTCATCGACGCTGGCAGACACAACCATATTTTTCCTAGTACCTTTTTGTAGAGAATGTCCCATTCTGTGTCCATTGTATTCATCAACTTCCTTGGTTTTCTACTCAATAGTAGGTACAAATATTTATGATACAGACAATATTCCATCTACATCTTCCACAACTATTATTTTTGGCCGTTAAATTTCTCGACCCTAAACCTACCACCATATAACATTTCTCTGACGTGAACCAATAACCCTTCTCTCCTGCGCATTTATCAGCCGAATAGATTTTTGACTCCAATACTAGTTGGTTGAAAAGTATATATTACATAGAAATGAAACACTTAAAATATTATGGAAACACAGATAGAAAAACACATAAAACAAGAGAGACATATATATATGTGGTTCACCTAATTTGGGCTATGCCCATGGAGAAAGAGCTAGTCCTTCCTTTTATATTATCTAGCAAAATAAAGAGATACAACCTACAATAGTTCCATTGTAATTTCCAATTTTCTCTGACACACCCTCCTCCTCTCTCTCTCAAAATAATCATACATAACTGCAATACAATTCCATCATATAAACCAAGGGTTTCATTCTAGGAAAAAAACTCCAAATTAACATAACTTCTACCATCATATCATTCGCCTAATAAACGACCCAGATTGAGTACGAAATTACAATATTTTATAGGGAAACTTTTCATCTATTTTTATCTTTGGGGGTGCTTCCCCTGAATGCCTACTAGGGGGCACCTCTTAAAATTTAGTCGTCACCCCCCTAGATCCCCATGGTAGCTATCATATCAATGGCATTGCTGCACCATTTAGGAACTAGGGTCCAATGTGGATAATGGCTCCTAATCAAGAAGATAATCATGCTCCACACCCAACATCTATGTCATTCTAGGTATGTGCATATTCCATTCAAGATTCTATTTATACTCTAGAAGCATTCAATCGTCATTGGTCTTCCTATTATGAATGAAAAATATTGTATCTTTGAAATCTTTATTATATCAAATCACAAAAGAGATATCTTTCAGACATCTTCTTGTAGATCAAAAGAGCCCTTAAATATAGTCCATACAGATATATGTGGCCCAATGCAGACACAGTCCACTAGAGGTGGTATTTATTTTTTGACATTAATTTATGATTATAATAGAAATATGTGGGTTTATTTTATGAAAAATATATCAGCTACTTTCTCAAGATTCAAAGAGTTCAAATAGTTCAGAGAAGAAGCATAAAAGTATAATGGAAAACCTCTCAAGGTTCTCACGTCTCACAAAAGAGGAGAGTATAAGTCTAATGAATTCAAAGCCTTTTGTCAAAAAAAAGGAATCATCATGCATAACACAAAAATATATACTCCACAAAAGAAGGGAATAGAAAAAAGGAAAAAATAGACAATCATGAGTATGGTCAAAGGTATGTTGCATGAAAAAAAGTTCTCTAATGACTATTGGGATAAACCAGTTTCAATAACAGTATATGTTGTCAGCAAATATCAAATAGTTAGTCTCTAAGATGCAATACCTCAAGAAGTATGGGATGGTAAGAATGTGAATTTATCTCACTTTATAATTTTCAGATCAATAGATTTTGCACATGTTCCTGAATAACTAAGAAAGAGGCTTGATGATAGGAGTGAAATATGTATTTTTTTAGGCTATAGTGAACGACCAAAGGCATATAGACTTTATGATCCATCTACAAATAAGTTTCTTTTAAGGAAAGATGTTAATTTCTTTTAAATAAATATTGGTTTGATCATATTGATGAAGCTTTAAATCAAATTTTTTATTCATCACAAATACCATGATTACAGGTCCAAGAAGAGACATGCCACTCTAAAAATGGTACCTCTTCTAGTAGTGAATATACCAATGCTTCAATATCATCAAAAGACAATGAGAAAACAATAAGCATAAGAGAAATATATTTGCAGGAGCATGAGTTTGATCAACATAATATTTTTTCCTCTCTTTCATCTCAACCAACCCATTTTGAAGAAGAAATTAAATAAAATATTGGGTTGATGCAATGAACCAAGTATTTTTTTCAATAGAGAAGAACTAGACTTGGGTATTATTGATCTCCCAAGAGACAAAACCAAAATTGGTGTATAATGGGTATATATGGCCATGCTGAATGAAAAAGGAGAGATTGAGAAACATAAAGCAAGGCTCATTCCCAAAGGATTCTCACAAAATTTTGGTGTTGACTATGGTGAAACCTTTGCTCCAATAGGAAGTTTGGACACTATCAAAACTATATAATCCATAATAACTCAATACAAATGGAAGTTATGAACTTGATTTAAAATCTTCCTTCTTGAATGGTAGATTGCAGGAATAATTTATGTGGAGAAACCTCCTAGTTTTGAAGTCCCAGGATAGGAGCATAAGGTGTATAGGTTGAATAAAGCTTTGTATGGTTTGAAACAATATCCAAGAGCTTGGTATAGTTGCATTGGTACCTATATCATCAAAATTGGTTTTTGTAGAAAAAACGATTAGCCAATATTGTATACCAAATGTCATGAAGGTAAAATTCTCATTGCATGCCTTTACATTGATGATCTTATTTATACAGGAAATATGATGTTAGAAGACTTCAAGTTAGAAATTCAAATAGAGTTTGATATAACTTATCTAGGGGTCATGAAATACTTATTAGGCACTAAAATTTATCAATCTACTAGTGAATTTTTTCTTGGTCAACAAAATTATGCCACTAACATCATCCAAAAGTTAAAAATGACAAATTGCAAACCAGCTGATACACCAATTGATCAAGGCACTAAGCTAAGCATACATGATGTAGAACCACTAGTTGATTCAACATTGTATAAAATTCTAGTGGGTAGTCTATTATATTTCACTGCAACTGGACCTGATATCATGTTTGCAGTAAGTTTTGTCTGCATGTTTATGCAATCACTCAAGATTTCTCATTGGAATGTTTCAAAAACAATATTAATATATATTACAGGGACCCTAAACTATGGTTTATTCTACACATTCTAAAAATTGTTCACTTTTAGGTTACTCAGATAATTATTATCTAGGTAATTTAGAACGAATCCGATTTCACGGGCATTCGAGAAATGACCAATTATTTCCATATGATTAACAGAGACATAATATGTAGCTGCCACTTAATTTGGATTGTATCATGATATTATTTATCATCCATATCCATGCATTTGGAGTGGTAAAGTGGAGGAATTATCTCATAGGATCGTTTTTACCAGCGAGACCCAGTTTGGCAAAACTCTCAAACCTTCTAGGAGCGATTTGAGGCATCAAATGACATTTTTTAGGGGTAAAAATTTGTATCCTTAGCATCAATCCATATCATGTTGTTCTACACACAAAGATATTTCCAACGACATAAGAAGAGCATCAATCAAAATCTGTATGCAAAAATTAGGTCACTCAGAACCTGACCTTTCCGTTTTCACACATATAGTTCAGGAGGATGCCACGTCAGCCCCCATTATTCATGGAAACGTTGCTAGCCAAGTGTTTATGATGTAAAATACTCTATAATTGTATATATGGTAACTCTAGTTAAGAGTTGATGTAGTCAAAATTAATCAGTATTAGGTATTGGGATGTGTTATAACTGAGAAAGTAGGAGGAAGAGGCATTCCATTCTTTCGAGAGAATGTTATTCCATAGCTAAGAAAATATAGAAAAGAGAGATACTAGGTAGAGGACACTGAGGGGATATATGAATTTTATAAAACCATGGGCCACATGCATTACTTATTTGTACCTACAACCATATTTTCCATAAAAAGAAAGAGAGAGAAGCAACCTAACATTCTAGCTGGGTTTTCTCCCGAAAGTGTTTCCCAGAGAGAATATACTGTCTTATGTGTGTGTGAGAGAGAGATTATTCTTTCATTCTCTACTTTTCTGCATAATATTTTTCCACATGCATTATCTAATTACAATTAAATCTACATATCTTAAATTTTAATACAACTGTAATAGTGTAGAATCTCATATTTTTAATATAATATTATCGTATATGTTGTGATAAACAGTCTAGTGGAATATCCATGGTTGTTTATAGATCATTTGGTAATAGAGCACATGTTTAATTCGGTATTTTGTGCATATTTTAGATATCTAGATTCGTAGAGAAGAAAATTGTAAAACCCTAATCATGGAGGATGAATATGTAAAGAAACTTCATGATCCTACAGAGGTGAGGCTTGTGCGGTTGGAACAACAAGTCGCATATATCAACCTCAATATAAGTATCCTCCTTGAAGCCTTGAATAACAAGTTGGTGATATTTCGAGAATATGGTGGTTTGAATGCAAAGGAAAAATTAGGACACAGATGAGAAGATTAGTAAGAATTGAACCAGTCAAAGAAAGGACTTGACAAAGATCAACCCACTTTGAGTGTCATGAACCAATCACAAACCCTATTTAAAATTAACTCAAAAGTATATATCAAGAGATATAATGATGTGATAGATGTTATGAAGATGAACCATTAGTTGCAGTAACTGAAAGTTTATTTTACGTCCATCAGATCGAGGAAGGGAAAAAGATCTCATTCATAAGACTAAAATTACATGACCATGAACTAACTTGTGGGAGAGACACACAAAAAATCTAAGGTTGGAGGAAAAATCTATAGTGACTGAGTGGGAATATTTAAAAAACCTCATTAATTCAATGTTTTATCCCATTAGGTACATGGAGGACTAGTGGATCTGGTGTCATTACTTCAGGAAAAATCCTTCCAATGTATGTATGAGTACATCACAAAGTTCAGGAAGATGGCTATAATGTTGGATATCTCTCCAAAGAACTCAAATGTACTCCTCAAGTATTTGGGGGTATTCACCACGATATATGTGAGAAATTGATGCTAGTGAAACCAAAATCGGTGGATGAGGCTTCTGTACAAGTACAATACCTAAATAACATAAGGCTGAAGAGAGAGCAATGAAGTGGATCGAAGAACAAGGAGCAATGAGAAGATTCTAGGGAGTAGAAGAAGAACAAAAAGGGGGGAGATGATAATAATATGTCATCCATAGCACATGAGTGAAAATATCCTAGCAACCACAACAACATTGATTTCCATACAAAGGAAAAATGTTGGAAGTTGCATCCAGAGCTAAACCTGAAGAACATGAAGAACGATAACAAGAAGATGAATCTCATGGCCACTGATTCAAGCAACCAAGTTGAAAGAATTTTGGATGTAGATGAGAATATTATCTATATGTGACTACAAAAGGAGGTGAATCTGAGTCTCTTGTAATGAGAAGAAGAGAAAGAAATGAACAAACTCTTAAATATAAATATATATGTGAAGAAGACAAAGATTGACACTTTATTTCATTTATGATCATAAGTGAATGTCATTGCAACAGAGTTGGTCAAGAAGTTGGGGTTTCAATTTTGTGATCATCTAAACCCATATCCATTAGGATGGGTAATAAGGATGTAGAGTTGAATGTAACAAATTAGTGTAAAATTAGAATTTCTATCATTGCTGATTTTATTGATGAATTAAACTGAGATGTGGTTCCTCTTGATGTATGTGGAGTCATGTTGGGAGTCCATAAATGATGCAATATTCATGAGTATATCCACCAAATATCTTCTCTTCAAGGATGGGAAATCATTCATCATCAAAACGCGCAAAGAAAATAAAAAATCTCACTTGTAAATGCTTGCCAAGCCAAGAAATTGATCAGTTCCAGTGATAAGTATGTTTTATTATTTTTAAGAGAAATCCATTTTGAAGAGGAGTCATTAAGATGTAAGGCATCCTTGGATGGGTGTACTAAGAAACAAAAATAATAATTAAAGGATTTGTTAAAGTCATACAGAGATGTGTTCTAAGAGCCTAATGGCTTACCACCTAAGAGAGAAGTGTAACACAAGATCCAACTATTTCCAAACTCCCCATTGCCAAATATCTAGTTGTAAATGAAGTATCTTATAGAAGCAGGTGAGGTGAATAAACAGTTGTAGCAGATGTTGGAATAGGGTGCCATTTGACAAAGTAAATCACCATGTGGGCCACCCATCAACATTGTGTCAAAGAAGGATGGGACTTGGTAGATGTGTACAGATTATAGGACGTTGAACAAAACCATGTACAAGAAGAGATACCCCTTGCCAAGGATAGATGATTTGTTGGATTAGTTGCAACATGCAAAATACTTCACCAGGTTGGAATCGAAGTTTGGATATCACCAAGTTCTAGTCAAAGAAGAAGATACTAAAAAACTACATTCAAAACTAGGGAAGGTTTGTATGAGTGGTTAGTGATGCCATTTGGTCTATGTAATGCACCAGCTATGCTTATGAGATTAATGAATAATGTACTACACCGTTTTATAGATTTAGTTATTATTTCCTACATGGATTATATACTGGTATATATTGGTATATAGTGCTACCTGGGAGTAGCATATGTCACATTTGACGCAGGTGGTGGAAACATGGAAGAAGCACGAGCTCCTAGCAAATTCCAAGAAGTACAAGTTTGCGTAGAATTATTTGGTGTATCTGGGGTATGTGATTGGTAGAGGAGAACTTAATATAAATCCTTTCGAGATGAAGGCCATCATGAAATAGCCAATGCCTACTAATGTTTTTGGGGTTAGGAGTTTCATTGGGGTAACAAAGTACCTTAGGAAATTCATAACCTCATTTTAAGTAATAGAAGCACTGTTACATGCCATAACAACAAATGGAAAGAGTTTCCAGTGGTGAAAAGTTCAACAAAGGGCTTTCAAATAGCTAAAGAATAATATCAAACAAGAAACAATTATGGCATTACCAAACTTGTAGTGACCCTCTAAAGTGGAGAGAAATGCTAGTGAGTATGCTATGGTAGTTGTCTTTTTGCAAGGAGGAAGGTAAGTATGCTACCATTTTGAAGTATTTCATGGGGCAGTTTGTAACTAAGCTACCTATGATAAGGAGTTCTATATCATAGTGAAAGTTGGGAAGAAGTGGAAGCGTTATCTTATGTGAAAGGAGACAAAAATCCACAGAGATCACCAATCATTACACTAGTTTTAGACCTAGAATAAGCTACATCAAACTAGGAGTTACGAGTTGATGGGGATTTTACAAAATATTTATTTGGTGATCAAGTATAAGAAGGCAAACACCTACAAGTTAACTGACATGCTTTCAAGGCCACCCACATCAAATATTACAGCTCTTGGGACTCTTATGGACATGGATTCATTCACCCATGATCCATATAAGGAGCCATATTCATAGCATGAGGAATTCAAGGATGTATATCAATAGTTGCAAAGTCATGTGCATGACCGTGACAACACCATTAAATAACATCTCCAATATGGGTCACTCTACATCTTAGATAAGCTATGTGTTCCTAAAGGTGATCGATTTCATCTCATTAGAGAGGCTCACATCTCCAAGATTGTAGGGAACTTCGGTGTGGGGAAGACCGTGGCTAACTTATGGAGGTATGCGTATTGGCCCAAGATGAAAGAGTAAGTAGCTAGTTTCATAAGAGGATGCATGCCTTGTTTTACCAGCTAGCCTAGAAATAGGAAATTGAGTCTATATCAACCCTTATATGTACCTACTCATCCTAAGGAAATCATTTCCATGGACTTTGTGGGAGTGTTTCCAACAACTAGGAAGGGACATGACTACTTGTTCATGGTAGCTGAAAGGCTTAGTAAGATATGTGTTCTAAGTCTTTTTAAAAAGACCATTAGAGGGAAAGAAGCAACAAAATTGTTCTTTGGACAAGTTTGGGTGCACTTTGGGATACACAGGAGCATCATTACAGACAGGGATACAAGATTTATCAGTGCATTCTGGAGTTCATTGTGGGAGAGGATGGACACAAATTTGAAGAGATCTACAGCATTCCACCCACAAATAGATGGGAAAGCAAAAGTAGTCAACATGACTTTGGTGTAGCTTCTCAAGGGATACAACCAGAAGCATCCAAAGACCTAGGATGAAAATATGGTATATATACAACATTCTTACAAAAGAGAAGTACACACTTCTACATGAAAGTCCCCATTGGAGATTTTTTTTTGATATTTTCCACCTTCAACTTCGGATAATTCATATCAAGAACAAGGAGGAATGAGGAAATATCTTAAAGGAGATTATTTGAGGGCTAAAATCTTTATAGAGAAGATCAGGAAAATCCATCTATAGGTACAAGACAAATTGGAGGAGTTGCATGAGAAGTATAAGGGCAAGCATGATCAACAGAGAATAGAGAAGTCATTCAAGGTGGGAGACATTATATGGTTACAGTTGAATAAGGAGAGGTTGTAGGGGCCTAGTAATAAAATCAAGGCTCTGAGGTATGGTCCCTTTGAGATACCAGAAAAGGTGTGTAATAATTCCTATCGACTGAGTTTATCACCATATATGCTTTCTAATGAAGTGCATGTGTAGTTCAATGTGCCTGTTGCTTTGATATTGGAATGGATATTTGCATAGTTGAATGGAACTTTGATTATCACACCAAAGTGTAGTTGGATGTTGCTGTTGAAAGCGAAACTCTTACAGGATATAACAAAGCCATATGGCTTCCTTACTCTCTTCAATGATGCCATGATACTCTTCTTCTACTAAAGAAAGAGAAATGACACTTTGTTTCTTACAAGCCCATGTAATAGGTGCAAAACCAGGAGTGAAGACATAACTTGCCGTAGACTTCTGATCATCAGGGTAACCACCCCAATCATAATCAGTGAAGCCAACTAATAGAGCATATTCTTCTACACTATAACGAATCCCAAAATGAATTGTACCTTGAAAATAACAAGGTATTCTTTTAGTTGCTTTCCAATGACTTTCATGTTCCTTTTACATAAATCGAGTAACAAGGCCAACAACAAGGGAAAGGTGAGGATGAGTGTGGGTAAGATACAAAAGTTTTCTAGCAAGATTATGATATCAAGTAGCATCAAATTCAGGGGAAGTACAAGTGACTGAAAGTTTGGTTCGAGACTGAAAGCGAGAAGGGGATGGATTACAATCTTCCATGTAAAAGTGGCGTTGAAGATCACAGGCATACTTGGACTAGGAAATGGAAATACCTTCTTTGGATTGCAAGACTTAATGACCAAGAAAATAATGCAAGTGTCCTAAGTGTCTCATTTGAAACTGATTTTTAAGGTTATACTTCACATGGTTTATAAGGTTGGGATCACTACCATTTTTGATAATATCATCAACATAAAGAACAGGAATGATAAGAGACTTACCCACTGTCTTGGTGTAGACATTATTGTCAGAATGACACCTAGAAAAGCTGGTATCTAAAAGAAAGCTATCCATTTTGGAATACCAAGCCTGAAGGCCTTGCTTGAGACCATAAAGGAATTTCATAAGCTGACATACAAGGTGGGAGTTTGTTTGTATAAAACTAGGAGGATGTTCCATATAGATTTTTTCATGCAAGTTCCCATGCAAGAAGGCAGATTTAACATCCATTTGATGGAATTTCCATTCGAAAGAGGCATCAAGGGAATGAGCAAGGTGGATAGGGTTCATTTGTGTAACAGGGGAGAAGGTCTCAATCTATTCAATGCCTTCAAATTTTGAAAAACCCTTAGCAACAAGACGAGCTTTATGTTTATCAACTTTTCCTTCTAGTCCAAACTTGGTTATGTAAATCCATTTTCATCTGACAAGTTTTTGTCCCTTTGGAAGAGGAACAAGGTCCCATGTATCATTTTACAATAGTGAATTTTATTCTTCACTCATAGCTATGTCCCAATCTGCATGGCCTAAAGCTTCTGCAAAGGTGTCAAGATCATAATTCGTTGAAGCTTGATCTAGTAAAGAAGCGGCTCTATCAAACTGAGAATGTGTAGGACTTTGATCTATAGGATGACCTACAAGAGCACTTGCTACATCTCGAGTAGTGGAAACCCATTTTGGAAGAAAAGAATCTAAAGGAGGATTCCAAGAAGGTGGGGCAGGATTCTCATCCTCACTATGATCATCTGAAGAAGAAATAGTTTTAGAAGTAGAAGAGATAGAGAGAGGTGGCACATCCATTGAACTAGGCTCATAGGCCGATATATTTTCAGGAAACTTTACATCTCTTCTAATGATAATATTTTTGGATTTAGGTTGAATAACTCTATGTCCTCTGAAATCTTTATAATATCCAACAAAAATACATTTTCCACTCTTAGGTTCTAAGGCTTTATGTTTCTCATCTAGACTATGGGCCCATGCTTCGCTTCTAAAAACAAAGTGACTTACATCTGGTTTAATTGAGATCCATCCTTATTCTAGAGTGATATTATTTAAAACCCTAGTAAGAGTGTGATTTAATATGTAATCTGTACAGTTAATTGTTTCTACCTTAAAATTAAGACTAAGTCCTTTAAATTGAAGCATATAATTAGCCATTTCCTTTAAGTTGTGATCCTTCCTTTCAGCTACACCATTTTGTTGTGGAGCATATGGAATAGAATGTTCCAATTGAATTCCATGCTCAATGTAAAAGTTGATGAGTTTGTTGTTAACATATTATCCGCCATTATTAGATCTTAGCTTAATAATTTGATGTCCAAATTGTTTATCAACAAAGGCCTTAAAGGCCAAGAACATGTTAAAGAATTCACTCTTGAGTTTTAAGAAGTATACCCAACTACATCTGGAGAAATTATCAATGAAAGTTAAGAAATAATTATAGTCAGAGAATGAAACAACTAGAAGTGGACCACATAAATCACTGTGTAGAAGTTGTAAAGGGGTTGAGGCATGCCAAGAGGCATGTTTTCTAAAACTATTCCGATGATGTTTTTCTAGTACACATCTAGAACAAACACCCTCTTTACAAGATACCACAGGAAGACCTATCACGATATTTTATTTACATAGATTTTGAAGGGAGCGATAGTTTGAGTGACCAAATCTCTCATGCCAAAGTTTTCTCACTTCATCACTATGAGCAAAAAATAATGAGGGAAGAGTTGATGACACAAAGTTGTTAAACTTATACAACCTTGTAGAATCATTAGCAATGCTAGTAGCTAAAATTTATCTAGGGTATCTTAGGTCCTTAATTACAACATCATGAGGTGAAAATTCAATGGTTTTACCTTCACCTGAATGAGTTATCTGATATGCAAATAGAAGGTTGCAGGATAAGGTAGGAACATGATGCAGGAGCATGTGACTCAGAGGGAAAAAGCCTTCCAAATTATTCAAAAAATCAAAAAAAAAATCTACAGGCAAGGGAATGGGGTCCTTTAGCCTGCAATTTCTATGTTTTTTTTAGTTTAAAAAATAGGAACGGGGTAGAGAATAAAACATGCTATGTTTTTCAGTTAAAAAATAGCATAAAAGTAGAGAATAAAACATGCTATCTTTTCAAGGATAGAAAAGTTGTAAAAAGCCTTAAATTACTATGTAAAATGCCTGATTTTGTGAAGTCCTATCCATATGAATAAAAATAAAGTTGGTCGCCTAGTTGGGGAGAGAGGGTGGCCAGCATTGTCATTATCAAACTTTCTCTCGCATTCTGGAGAAAAACTCAATGATGTTTTGTTAATGAAAATTTTGAAGTCACTGTAATGTTTGAGAAATTCCACAGCTTTTAATGTAGGCATAATTGGTTTGCATGTAATAGAATTAACTGTGTAGTGAAGCTTCTTGGGCGACAGTGGGCAGACAGGTTCGAATCTCACCGTATTTTCTAGCGAAAGGAATTATGTATCCTTATACATTTTATATGCGTGGTCATTTCATTGTTTCTTTTGACAAATTCTGAATCGGCATACATAGAAAGGAGCGTGGATCACTGAATACGTTATTAGTGTGAAGCAACCTGAGGGTCAGTGTAACCATTGAATACGTTACAGTGCAACTTTAAGATGTTTGGTGTCTCTAAAGGCGGATTTCCAATATGTGAACACCATTTGAATTATTGTCCGGGAATGATGGCTCTATTTAAAGATTTTGTATCAATTTAACACAGCGTGGATGTGTGCGTGGATATGCCCAGGGACGGAGGAGCGCTGCGTTGTTTTTATCTTATTATTTTCTTAGCTGTCTGTCAGAAAAACAGACTTGTTACTTTACTTATGATGGCCCGGGTTGAAATCAAAACATTGGTTCACAGTTGCACCTACTCATAATCGATTATGTCCATTCGGATGGTTTAATCTCAGCATAATAGTGGGGTTGTTCACTCAAGGCATCATTATATTATAAGGAAACTTTATTGAATTGTTGTTCAATGACTTGTGGCGTAAATCCTTCATCAATAAAGTCACTGATAACACTAGTTGTATAATCCCTTTTGTAAGCCCTGCATAATTCATTTAGAATTGATGCCTATACGAATTAAGTCCTTTGACAATAAATTAGCATGGTTGTGGCTCGGTGAAAAATAATGAAGTTATCAGTTTAATGATTGATACACCTGAAGTCAGTTCAAAGAAAATTGAGGCGGAGATTCAGGAGATTGTTGTCAAATTAGAGAGATTATCCCTAACACATGCACCCTCGCAATCATTAATGGTATCAGAGCCAGCAACTGACATTGAATTGAATCTCAGGAGTAGGAGAAGGATGGCATTCAGAGTTGGAAGAGGACGAGGACGTGGTGGAAGAGGACGGCCTGTTCCGAATATTGAAATAATGGAAACCATAGAAGAGCTGCGAGTTAGATTAGATGCGTTAACTTCAGACAAAAACATAGATGATGGAGATGTCAGTGAACCCAAAATTGAAGCTACAGAGGAGGAAGCTGTACAGGTTACTCCTGAGATGAGGTTCTTTCAGTCAGTGTTGAAATCCACAACTAGGCCATGGAACCAATTAGTACCAGTATACCAAGGAGGACTGAATCCAGAAGAATTGATCGACTGGATTAATAGCATGGAGAAATTCTTCGATTATGAAGAAACAGAAGATGAGAAGAAAGTATAGTTTGCTGTCACCAAATTAATAGGCCATGCAGCACTCTGGTGGGATAGTGTGCAGGTGGGAAGGAGGAGACTTGGTAAGTAGCCAATCAAGAATTGGAGCAGAATGGTAGCAAAGTTAAAAGGTAAGTTTTTGCCCAGTAATTATCAGCAGACATTGTTTAAACAAATGCAAAATCTTAGACAGAGAGCTTTGATAGTAAAAGAATACACATTAGAGTTTTATAAGGTGAGCATAAGAGCTGGAGAAGTCCAAGGCACAGATGAGAAGGTGGCTAGATATATGAATGGACTCAGGATGGACATTCAAGATGAGATAAGTCTGTTGTCTCCTAAAACAGTAGAAGAAGCTTATTTGATAACACTGAAAGTTGAAGAAAAACTCATGAGGAAGCGGTCTGCCAAAGGGAGAGGGACTTTTAGAGGAAAAGAAAGTCAAGGTGGTAGTGGAAGACCTACAGCACCTAAAGAAGGAGCTAGCAGTAGCTCAACCCAGCATGCACCCACAGGAGGTGATGCAAGAGGCAGAGGGAGTTTTTCTAGAGGAAGAGGAGGCAAAGAAATAAGATGTTACAGATGTAATAAGCTGGGACATAGAGCTTTTGAGTGCCCAAAGAATGCAAAAATAAAGTAGAGGAATGCAATTGTTGCTCCAGTTGAGGAAGAGACACCAGTGGTAGCAGTACCAGAAGAAGAAAATACACCAGAAAGAGGATAATCTCTGGTAGTTAATAAATTTTTGCTTAAGCCAGCAAAGGAGATGGCTGAACCGCCACAAAGGAAGACTTTATTCAGGACAGTGTGCAAAGTCCAAGAGAAATGTTACCAGATGATCATTGATAGTGGCAGCACTGATAATTTGGTTTCTACAGAAGTAGTGGAGAAATTGAATCTGAAGACAATGAAGCATCCAACACCTTATAAAGTGTCATGGTTGAAAAAGGGACATCAACTGTTGGTAAGTGAATAGTGTGAAGTGGAATTTCAAGTGGGCAAGTACAAAGATAAAATTGTTTGTGATGTGATGCCTATGGACGTGTGTCACATATTTCTTGGAATACCTTGGCAATATGATAGAGGAGCCATACATGACGGGAAGAGAAACACTTACAAGTTTGGAAAGGATGGTGTCAATCATACATTGTTGCCTTTGCAATAAGAAGATGTATCGGGATAGAAGACTGCTCCAAAAACTCTGTTACTTGGAGGAAAGGAATACTTGGAGCAAATGATGGATGTACAGTTGAGATGGGAAGAACTCAGAGCAGCTGAGTTGGAAGAGGAGGTTTCCATTGGTGAAACAGAGGAGAAGATCATTGATGATTTCTTGAGTTATTGGGTAAATCGAGATCAGCTAGATAATGTAAAACCGTGTATTTTTGTAGCTGACAATTGTGATGTGATTACAGGTTTTACTGAGGAGGATATGCAATCTTGTGAAACTGTTACAGCATAAGAGGAAGTTCTTATGGATGCAGAAGAAGTGGATCAGTCTATAGCATGGATAAGTGAAGCAACAGTTGAGACTATTGAACTTTGTGATTTTCAAACTGAAAGTTTGTGTGTGAATGCAGGGACTATAAGTGATGATGGCATGCTTCGCCAATGCCACAGAGAAATTTCATTGTTGGAATACTTGTTGGAGAATCCAGAGTATGATATGGAGATTGTAGCAGATGAAAGAGTTCAGTACAGTGAACATGTGCAGAAAGATGTCATGGAAGCAGATGATATGAGAGAAAGACTGGTTGACATTTTTGAGAATTCTTCAGAG
Source organism: Pinus taeda (assembly GCA_000404065.3). Lineage (NCBI taxonomy): Eukaryota > Viridiplantae > Streptophyta > Pinopsida > Pinales > Pinaceae > Pinus > Pinus taeda. The sequence goes on from APFE030009822.1 coordinate 91,383, forward strand.
GATTCTTTGGAACGTTTGGATCAGCATACTGATGTGCTTATAGTGGAGGAGGATTCATAACAACGTACTGAAATGATGGCAAAGGAGTACAAGGCACTGATTTCTTATGATTTTTGTTCTAACAAGTGTTTTGTGAATGCAGGTATTGTTACAAAACATTTGACTCAGTTGAGTAGTCAAATGAAGGGAGAAGAAGTTTTATGTTCCAGAAGACAAGAGGTTATGGATGATCGGGTGGCAGTCAGAACAGAAACAGGTATAGAAGCAATAAGTCAACAAGCGACGGTAAAAATTGAACGAGTAAGAACTGAGCAAGCCATCTTAGCTCAACAGGCAGCAAGAAATCAACAGCTTGAAGATTTATTGTACAAGGAAATTGAATTAATCAGAAGAATCATGTTGAAAGTGTCCCAGAGGAAGACATCAACAAGGAAGAGAAGTAGCAGAAGCAACATAAAAATGAAAACAAGGACAGATTGTGAAAGTGCAGCTAGTGGAGCAAGATAGAATAAAATGTGGAGACCTAGAGAAAAGCAGCAAGCAACAGCTGATGATGACTTGTAGAACAAGGTGTGAGATCCAGGCGGATAAAGATTTAAAAAGCATGATCAGGAGATCATGATCATTTTCTACCTTGGGAGTCTGATGCAGGAGCATGTGACTCAGAGGGAAAAAGCATTCCAGCTTATTCAAAAAAAAAAAAAAAAACTACAGGCAAGGGAGTGGGGTCCTTTAGCCTGCAATTTCTATGTTTTTTTTAGTTAAAAAAATAGGACCGGGGTAGAGAATAAAACATGCTATCTTTTTCAGTTAAAAAATAACATAAAAGTAGAGAATAAAACATGCTATCTTTTCAAAGATAGACAAGTTGTAAAAAGCCTTAAATTATTATGTAAAAAGCCTGCTTTTTTGAAGACCTATCCATATGAATAAAAATAAAATTGGCCCCTAGCTGGGGAGAGAGGGTGGCCAGCATTGTCATTATCAAACTTTCTCTCGCATTCTAGAGAAAAAATCGATGATGTTTTGTTAATGAAAATTTTTAAGTTGTTGTAATGTTTGAGAAATTCCACAGCTTTTAATATAGGCATAATTGGTTTGCATGTAATAGAATTAACTGTGTAGTGAAGCTTCTTGGGCGACAGTGGGTGAATAGGTTTGAATCTCACCGTTTTTTCCAGCGAAAGGAATTGTGTATCCTTATACATTTTATATGCGTGGTCGTCTCATTGTTTCTTTTGTCAAATTCTGAATCGACATACATAGAAAGGAGTGTGGATCACTGAATACATTATTAGTGTGACACAACGTGAAGGTCAGTGTAACCATTGAATACATTACAGTGCAACTTTAAGATGTTTGGTGTCTCTAAAGGCGGATTTCCAATACGTGAACACCATTTGAATTACTGTCCAGGAATGATGGCACTGTTTGAATATTTTGTATCGATTTGACACAGCGTGGATGCGTGCGTGGATATGCCTCGGGCCGGAGGAGCGCTGCGTTGTTTTTATCATATTGTTTTCTTAGCTGTCTATCGGAAAAATAGTCTTTTTACTTTACTTATTATGGCCCGGGTTGAAATCAAAACATTGGTTAACAGTTGCACCTACTCATAATCGATTCTGTCCATTCAGATGGTTTAATCTCAGCATAATAGTGGGGTTGTTCACTCAAGGCGTCATTATATTATAAGGAAACTTTATTGAATTGTTGTTCAATGACTTGTGGCGTAAATCCTTCATTAATAAGGTCGCCGATATCACTAGTTGTATAATCCCTTTTGTAAGGCCTACATAATTCATTTAGAATTGATGCCTATACGAATTAAGTCCTTTAAAAATAAATTAGCAAGGTTGTGGCTCGGTGAAAAAGAATGAAGTTATCAATTTAATGGCTGATACACCTAAAGCCAGTTCAAAGGAAATTGAGGTGGAGATTCAGGAGATTGCTGTCAAATTAGAGAGATTATCCTTAATGCCTACACCCCCCGCCATCAGAACACATAATACATCATTAAGTTGGCCATTGTCTAGATGAAAAGTTCCCATTGCTACAACACTAAGGGATCTATCATCACCAACATAGATATTTTTGGTGTTACAGTCATTTAAAGAATAAAACATGGTCTTGTTTTTGGCCATGTGATAAGAAACTCCAAAGTCAATGAGCCACTCATGAGAATGAGAAGAATAATATACATTTAGTGCATAGCCATACTGAGATGCTTGACAACCACATCAAAAAAGTGTTATACCTGAAGATGAAGTTGAAGTTGAAGAGTGCTCCAAATGGATGTTATGCTTCTTCATGGTTGCTTCCAAGGCTTCCATCTTCTTAAAGCATTTGGATTCTAAGTGGCCATCATGATCACAAAAGTTGCAATGTCTATCAGTATTCCGCCCTTTGTTTTTATTTGCCTTATCATTTTGTTGAATTGATTTTCCATTTTGAGACTGAAATTCCTTAGCACCCTTGTTTGGTTTAGGACCATTCATTTTAGGGTGATTCTTCATAGGATTCTTTGAGTTTGGTTGTTGTTGTGCTACTAATGAGCCTTTCTTAGAAGATGTTATGGTATTAATAAGACCAAGATATACGTGTTTTTCTTGTTCTCTTATTAAAGAATCACAAAAGGCAGCAAAAGAGGGAGACTTGTAGGCCTGTCCTTGAGAAATAAAGGCTTCTCTAGTAGAATGGAAGCTCAAAATAGACACAGAATAGGATGGTCCAAACATAGTAATAATGGAATAGATAAGGCTACCATCTTCTTTCTTAAGCTTAACACCTTCCAAGAGAAGTGTAAGGGTCTTGAACTTGGACCAAAAATCTTCAATGGAAGGAAAATTATTGGGGTCCAACGTAAGAAATTCAATTTAGAGTTGATGGGCTCTAATTTCATTTTTAATTCCAAAAAATTTATTGAGATGTTTCATTCTTTCATCAGGGGCATCAATTTCTGCGATATGGAGTCTAAGCTTTGGAGAAATGGACATCCCTATCAACCCATGTGCTTGTTCTTGCTTATTTTCCCATTTGCATTGCTTATCTTCATCTTTAGGATTAGACTCTTGGCTTGATGTTATTCTATAAAGACCTTTACTTCTAAGCAAATCCACAATGTAGGATTTCCATTGGAGGTAGTTGGTGTTATCCAGAATAACTAGGCATAGACTTTCCATTTTAAAAGAAATTGAAGATGTAGATATGGAAACTAAGTATTCCAATGGAAATATCTCGGAAGATTATGCCGATTAAAAAATGGCTCTAAAAATAGCTTCTAGATGAAGAAGTTATGGCTTTTTGAGGAAAAGTTGTTGAAGATGTTGATGAACTACGTGAATGTTCGGAAGTGAATTATAATGATGTATTTAAAAAAATATTAACCCCATTTTGAAACTTAAGCTAATTAGCTGACTTTTAAAAAAAATATTACTTTATGTGAACCACTTTTATAAATAAATAAAAGTCACTTTCACAATTGTACTTTATGAACTATCCACTAAATAGTAACTTAAATAAAAGATAAAGTGACTTTAGAATTATAAGTGATTCAATTTTTATAACGGGTGAGAACACTTTTACATAAAGTAACTTTAAAAATAAGTTACATGTGCTTTCTGAAAAAGTAACTCAAAAAAAAAAGAATTGAACCTGTTAGTGTTGGTATCCTCATCCCTCCGTCAGTGATCAAATTCTGTTGTTGCATTGCATATTAGGTGTCTCGCTCAGTCAACTACATTCCATTAGGATCATGGATCATCTGATAGTAGTGGGTTATTGTACATTTTCCCTCATGTCCTTTACTTGCTGGCCCATTTCCATTCATCTAGATTGTCTGCAGTCATTGTTTGTCTTTAAATATGTAAAAGTCATTTTTAGAGTTTTCAATCCCATTAAGTCTAGGGTTTCATCAATAAGGTCTTCAAAATGTTCAATAATGGTCAACAGGAACATGAGGAGGTTAAATAAAGTTCCACTACCAATAAATTCCATAATCAAAGGCTCAGAGACTGATTTTTCTTCGAAACCCTGTTTTGAGGAAAAATAGAGTATTTTATGTTTTCATGAAAAAAAATTGATGTAACTTCAGTTTTTCCTATGTAATAGCTTTAGTGGAAACTCTGGTCACCTTGCCAAGCTTTAGCATCTCCATCACCTACAAGCCAAACAAAAAGTTAAGTCATTCGGTTCATAAAAGGAAAAATAAATCAAAACTGCCTAAAAAACAGAGTTTGAAAAGAAAGTGTCAAATGTAAACATTACAAAAGTGGGTTTTCTAAGTGAAAAATTAAAGTTTCTTGTATATAAACCATTTCTTGTGTTTTAAAAAGCTCATTTGCATCCAAAAGAGCAAGAGAAACTTGGAGAAGGGTCGTGGTAGGAAAATCACAGCAAACAGTTCAAGTTTCAGGGGCGCAGCACATTGGGCCACCCTCCACAGTGCAGGAAATACACTAGAGTGACACATAGAGCAGGCGCGTCGCGTTGGGTTTGTGGCACGACGCATAGAGCTGCAAGCTATTTTCACCCACGAAATTCATCCAAATGCTAAATTCACTTGATTGCCACCTGTCCAAAGTAAATCAAACAATCTTCCAATGCTAATGAATGTGCGTCTTCAGATGTTTATGATGATTTAGTGAAAAAAAAATCAAACCCTACCTCCTTGCAATTTTTTCTCAAAAGCAATTGCTTAGGGATTGCAGTTTGAGTTTTTGCTGTCAAGTTCACTTCATCACTCCCTCACCATTTTGATTCCTTGATTTATTTTCTAGTTTCATCAAACCATTCCTTAATCCCCATATCCCTAAATTCACTAACCCCATATCCCTAATGCTCATTATCCCAAACCTTAGCAACAAATTCCTAAACCCTAAGTGTTATCCCAAAGTGTATTTATTGTCCCTAAAACCCTTATATTCCCCAAAATCCAGTCAGCAACATTCCCAAAACCCCTCTTACCCTCTTCCTTCATAGTCCCTCATACATTTTCATAAATTTGGCAAGAAAAAATTAAAGACACCTTAAATATCTTCATACTCATCTAAGAGAACTCAAACATTTGGCAAATATGGAATCTAATCCATCCTATGATCGAGATGAGGAGACACACAATGATTCTCCTATAGAAAAGCATGCAACAAGGAGATCTCACAAGGGTGGTAAACATATACGAGAGGAGCCTACTTTACTTGCGAGCAGCAGGCCTGCCCTCTTGCTATCACATGCTTTCAACACTAATCCTGTTATTCGTTCTACGAGATGGTAGAGAGAGTCCAATACTGTCATCAGTTAGCTAGGTTGTTTGTGCTCCATCTTCATAATGGCCAAATCACTCTAACGGGTGTGACATTCACCTTGACACTGGAGTCTATTTCTCTACCAACTGGCATTCCAAATGTCAGTGAGAAGTGGAATAAAAGGTAACAGATTGACAGAGAACACTATGAGCCTTACATCAAGGCTGGTTATCAGAGACATCTCAGCATAGTTTTTCCCTTCCGGTATCTGGAAGACTCATATGCTCCCTTGATGAAACTCATAATTAAGTATTTTAGCTGTGAGGGCCGGTTTTCTTGCCTGTATGCCTATCATATCAGATTGTTGATGCACTTTACTTGGATGAGAATGATGAATCTCCCCTACTTTATTTGCTGGAACATCTAGAAGATGACCACCTTAGTGCAAAGGAAGACTCCTCAGCAACAGTACAACAGTATATATCATTTCGTACTCATCAAAATTGTGGTCATGCATCAACTTGGTTTGCAGAACATCTCATGGGAGGATTTCATTTCACATGAGGTCTTTATAGGTCCTCAAGTGCCTCCAGCAACTTTTCATGAGATAGGTGAACCTTCACATCAACAGGAGATTCATGAGACATAGACTGCTAGTGTGCCAGTATTTGTCACCTACCAAAATGACACTAGACGGTTGTTTGCAACAACAAAGCAAGTACTATCTTCACCCGGGGTGGAAGGGGTCTCACTTCCTCCATCAGCAGAGCAGGTTCAGGACAAGGGCAAGCAACCATTACATGATGAGGGACCTTCAGGAGAGTAGGAGACATATTTCATTCTCATTCAGGAGGGTAACACTGATTTGGGCCCACAAATTTCAAAGCTTAAGGAGATTATTCAGGAGAAACAGGCGGACATTAATGAGTTGTCAATCAACCCAGAAAGAGCCAAGTGGATAATAAAATACCTAGAGAAAAGGAAAAAATAACTAGAGGATCAGCAATCCATTATGGAGCTTCAAAACATACGAGAAAACCAACAAGTTTCTAAAAGGAGGAAAGTGAAGCTCACACCACTTGAGCAAGAAATCAATGCTGATCGTGAGTTTTGGCTTGAGAGAGAAAATATCCACTTAGAAAAGTTGCTAAAGAAGGCTAATAGGGAGAAAACAATGTTGAGGCATATGGCCTACCATTAATTGGTGAGAAATAAATGTTACAAGGCAAGAATCAGGAACTTGAAGGCCAAGTTGAAGAAGGCATCGAGGAAGCGAGAGGAGCAAGATAGACTTCAGATATTGGTTGAGGATTCCTTGGCCCAACACAACACTTGATGGAGAATAGTCAGCCCAAAGTTCAAAGAATTTCAGACACTTTTTTCATTTTTGGAATTTTTGGGCCAAAACATAGGTTTTTCTACACAATGCACTGCGTCACCTGGCGCTCACTTTTGATGGAGGCATCCTTTTGAGGAAACTTCAAAATTTATGCATTTTTCATGGAAAAATATGCATCCTCACCAACGAACAAGAAATTTTTACAGGTTTTGAGCCCCCAAAAAGGTCAAAGACACCACATAAATGACCTTTCTACCCCTTTCTGGACACACAGGAAGCAGTGTTGGGAGAACTCAGATTTGGAGGGGAAAATGGAGGCCAAATTCAAAAATTCCACTTGTTTTAGAAAGTAGATAGGAATAACTTTCCAACTAGCACACTTGTAAAATATTTGAACACCGGGAAGGCCTCCAAAAGCAGCTGCAAAAGGGCACTATGCTTAGAGAAATCAGCATAGCACATTGGGGAAATTTTGCTCAGTTTGACCAAAGATACTCTGTTTTTTACCTAGTCTCTTGACAGTTTGACTTTTCTCCTTCTAAATGTCAAACTCATGATGTAATTTAATGTAGTTTGATGGATCTTAATGTAATTATGTTAAATTTTCACTTATAGAGGTAGATTCATCCATGAGAAGGTAGATTGCAATTGAATGAATCAGTTCCCTAGTTTTTAGAGGCATGTTATTCCATTGCCTACTTTTTAGTTCTCAATTTAGAATTTTTTGGAACAGCTCCAAAACTCATGAGCTCGACCCCTAGAGGCTAGGATGAGTTTTTGTTTGCCTATATCTTGTGATTTTCAGACATTAGCATGGTTGGACTTTTGGGAAAGCATGGAGCTTCATTGTATACCCATTTCAGCAGTTTGGCTAAGGAATAGGCTAGGGTTTGCAGCACTTTATGGGATTCTTGTGGTATTTTAATTTGGTATTGTGTTTCCTCCTATAATTGTTATTTTACATGTGTTTTGTTTATGCCATCATATCTCTTTTCTTCTTCTTAACTAAATCAAACAAGGGTAAACGTAGAATCCATTGAAATTGCAATGCTCTACCTAGGGTTTGTTTAGTTATTTATGTTTCTAGCTGTTTGAAGAGGATCCTTGAGAATTTATTTCCCTCTTCAACTCCTCACCTATCTAAAGCTCTCCATTTCTTTCAATTTGAAGTGCTAAATCAGTTGCCTACCTTGCCCCATAGAGATCTCTGCAAAACTGAGCCTCATTCCCCAAACCCAAATCCGCCTTTCCATTTGAGCGAACAAAACATCATCAAATTTAATAAAACTCTTCTACACACATACCTAGCCTAAAATCAGTCTTTAAATCAGTCATCTCAAGCCTCATTGATCATTTTTTGCTGAGATTAACAAGGAGAGAGCCCTCTCTCGACTTGGTAGGGCTAGCTAGTAGGTTAAGTGTGGTTTGATGCTACCCTAGATCCTACCTTTCTCAGACTGAGGTAGATTTAGACCCTAACAGAACTCAAGACCTCTATTCTCATAAAGTCACTTTGGGCCAAGTGAGCTAGTTTAAAAGGTTAGTAATTTTTGGAAAAGATGATGAGTTTTTTTTTCACTAAAACTTTTGAGTGTGTACTTACTTGAAAAAACCCTTTTTTCCTACAAAACAAAAAGAACAACAATAGCAATGAAAATGAACATGTAAAAGTAATCCAAGACTTGCAACCTAAAGTTATATTTGGCCATAAACTATATATTTTCCTCAACGAGTTTGGTTTTAAGAGATCACACTAACGCATAATGTAAAAGAACATATGCATGAGAAAAATCCATTCTTTTTGTTTCTGGTTTTCCTAGATAACACAGAGTCACAGGGAAAGAGCATATGAAGAAATGAAATGTATAGATCTGGAAATAAAAAACATTACAGAGGACTATAAACAAAAATAAACAGAGAGATAAATAACTATAACTACAAATAAATATTGTATAGCTCCATATCATAAAAATTACATAGCTAGGGCTACCAAAAAACTTTTCTCATGAAACAAAAGGGGTTCCTCCCTAGAACATATGCTCTTAGTACATTGGAGCAGTCCTCTCAGCATGAAAGATGTCATAAATAATAGAGCTAGGAAACTATAGTCAGATGCAGTTTTACCGGCTTTGGATTTGGATTACCAACGTATGTGGCCCTCGAATAGCTCTGATACCATGTAGGAATTTACAGGGTCAGTTCCTTAGATAGAACACAAAAGGACATTGCTCCCAAATAGATCACATATCAGTACAATAGTATCCTTGATGTGGTTAAAACCTTGAATTAGTAAGCAGTCCACAGCTTGAGCCTACATGACCACTTTAGAATATTTATTAATCTAAAAGAAAGAAAATTTACATAAGCTTCTCTTATGAATGATCACCTAACAAATGACCCTCCATTCTCTTTAAATATATATCATGGACCAATCATGTGTTAAGCCACGAATCAAGTGTTGGTAATAACGAGGAGAGAATGAACCATCAGATCACTTCATGTCTAGAGCATATCATGGCCGTCGAATTGTAAGTTAAAAAAGGTACAGACTAAAGAAACACACTTTACCTAGCTATACACTATACCAAGTTGTACTTAATTATTTCCTATGTGTCGGAATATCCTAATAAATTTACTGAGTTGTGAATGTAGATAATTTGAAACTCTATGAGCCTTCAATTCTAGACGAGGAAGAGGAAGAAGTCTTACCTTCTATGGATGATTTGGTACCAGATACTCAGGCAGAGTTGATAAAAGATACAATTTTTTACAAGAGGTCCATAACTAGAAGAGAGGGGCAACATCACCTTTTGAAGATCTGATTAAAGGGACAACACCTAGGAAAAGCTAAATGGTACACCAGAGCGAAGGTGGAGGAAACATTTTCTCACCTCATTCAGTAGAATATTTTGGGGACCAAAAGCCTCCAAAAATGTGGAGGTGTGATCCATATTGCATCGTTATATTTTTTTAATCCATCTCGATGCATTTGGAGTGGAAAAAGTGGAGGAATCATATCACGGGACCGTATTCACGAATGAGACCCATTTTAGTAAAGTGGGGTTTGAAAAAACCATCCATGAGTGTTTTCAGACATCAAATGACATTTGTTGGGGGTAAAACATGGCACATTACTACACCATTTTATGTTTTTATACATGTAGAGATCTTTCAAACATCGTAAGAAGTGCATCAAAAGTTATGCCACTCAAAAGTTGATCTTCCTGTTTTCATACATATAGCTCAAGCAGATGTGGTGTCAACCCTTGTTATTCATGGAAAAAGGGCTATCCACATGTTTATGATGTAAAAAACTCTAGAAGGTTCTATTATTTAACTCTAGTTAAGAGCCAATGTAGTCAAAATTGATGCTAGTAGACTATCAAGTTGGGTTATAACCAGGCCACTAGGAGGAAGAGTTATTCTATTCATTCAAAAGAATTTTGCTCGATAGTTGAGAAAAGATATCTAGGAGAGATAGGATGTAGACAAAATAGAGAGAATCTGTGCACTATGGAAACCCACATGCCACATATATTACTTATTTATACCTGCAACCATATTTTCCAAATAGAGAAAGAGAGTGAAGTGACCTCATCTTCTGGATGGGGTTTCTCCTGAAAGGGTTTCCCAGAGAACATATCTTGTGTCTTATGTGTGTGTGTGAGAGAGCTTCTTTTCTGTGTAATTTCCATTCACATGCATATACTAATTACAATTAAATCTACATATTTGAAAGTTTAATAAAACTCTAATAATGTAGAATCACATTTTTCTAATATAGTATTATCAGATCTGTTGTGGCGATCTATCGAGTGGAATATCAATGACAGTTTACAGATCACCACTTCAGAAAATTTTCAAGCAGTGTGGCTCATAAGACTATTGGAAAACCCTTCAAATGTTCAAGAGGATCCAACTATGATTTATTGTGATAACAATTATATAGTTTCTTTATCAAAAAAATCATGTCTTTTATAAAAAGATCAAGCACAATGGCACATGTTTTCATTTCATCTGTGAGCTTATGAATGATGGAGACATATTACTTGTTTTTTCTGGTTCAAAAGATAAACTTGTAGATATTTTCACAAAGAATTTGGGAAAAAATGTATTTGAATTTCAAAGAGAGATACTAGGCATTGTAAGGGCCACTACTTGTAACAACTGAGATTACGAGGGGGTGTTAACATATTAATATCACTATCTGCTAGGTGTAATCATATTTAATTCCATTGTCTACTAGGTGTATTAGTTGGTTTTGATTCTCTTGAGATTAGTTGAATTTAGTCGAGTTGTAATTCAATCTCACTATAGTCATTTTTTTCTTGTGTCCAATATAATTCTATTTAACTTATTTTGAATATTGAGAATATTTGTTCTCTCCATTCTAGCTTTCAAGTATCTATTTATGCCTATGCATTCTTCGTCATATACAATCCTGCTAGGTATTATTCTAAATACATCTTTCAATGTAACTAATCATGTTTTTCTTCCCTATTATTCTAGAAATGACTTCAATCCCTGAAGACTCAAGCTTTCTCACTGTGCACTTACACTCTTAGCCAGTCGTAGTTTAAAACTAAATTGGTCTTGTGCCACTCATTAACATATTCTTATTTTTCTCTGTTGTGGACTAAGAAATCCTCAAATATTTAGCCATACATAGTCACCCTCATGGCTATACCCTTATCCACATTGATAGTTTAATTTCAAACTCATTAAGTAGTAGTCACATTTCTTCTTATGACTAAGATTTATCCCGCACAAGACTGAAAATCACTAGACATGCTGATGCAATAAGATTGACAATTGTGGTTATGTTAAGTTGCACGAAATCTTGAGATTAGCTGACCCTATCCTAGAATGATGGGCGATGATCGGTTTACAGATGTGGTCCCAAAAGTGCCATTGGGTATGTAACTATCTCCAGAGTGAACCTTCCTATGAAGCTATATGGCCTACAATTTCTTGATTCTTAGTGATCATGATATCCTATTGGTAAATATACTATTGAGGCTCCATAATGTATAACCAACATTGGAAGGGGATCAATCAGATCTAATGAAAGGGACATGATTTTTCACTTGTTCCTCCTCATGATAGTGCTCGAACTAGGTTGAGTTCATTATTTAAGAAAAAAGGACTTGATGCTTAATCTCGAAGCCCAATTTGAATGCTTATCACTTCTATAGAGTAGTGTCGCTAAACCTGAGCACCAAGATTTGAAGGTGCTCTAGCCTAATCAAGACTTGTTTTAAATTCATCAATTTATAGTTATTTTTTCATGAAGAATATTAGGCCATGATAAAATTGTTATCACCCAGATTTCTTCAACCCCTTGACCAAAGTCACACATTCATTATTCTAGTGACTTTGGACACATTTTAGAAATGAATTTGTGTCAATATAGTTCACCATTATGAATTATTATTGGTTTTCAGTGGATCCACTATGTTTTTATAGGTGTTTTCCCTTTTTAATTGAACCACATACACACTATGCTACGTTGAAGGCCATTAATGACCAGTGCATGAATTTTCTTCCTCTTGGCTCGCTATGATAGATATGGGCTTGAATGTTAAATCAAAACCCCACACAAAATTCAATTAATGTTAATATGGGAACTCTTAGGAATTTGACATGAAGTTGATACACATTCAAGTAGAGGAATGAACGATACTTGAAATGGTTGAAAACCAAATTTTGTTATAATCCAAGATAGAGCATTTATAAAGAGAATACAGTGAAATGACCTCTTGAGTCCCCTTATCATCATTTGAGCTCTACTCCTTAAATATACTCTCTAGTTTTTGAGCTCTTTCCCTTTGGTGACCCTACCATACAAACATGTAAACTCTTCTATTATCTATAAAAGTATACTAACAGAGCATAATGAAATGGAACACCTATTCATTAGCTAAAAACTGCGTCACACCTCAGCTGGGAAGTTTTCACTTTTTTCAAAGGCCCTTATACAAGCTTAACAAAACAAATAACAACCTAGATTCTCTTGGAATTTCGACACTTGTACTTACACCAAAAATCTACTTATTCGAAAATTGTACTAATTCCAATTGTGGAGAATTTTTGTCTCTTTTGGAATTAGATGAATCCCTTTGGATATAAACAAAAATGAGTTAGCTAGGGTGGATGCTACTACATCTAAATAGCTTATTGTTTCAAGAAGAAAGTATTGTAGGTAAGTGAACATTTTATTGAAGATACAAATTCCAAGTATTTTATTTGTGATTGAATTACTCTAACATAGAAATTAATGCACAATATTAATCTAATTACCTTAATATTAATGTACATTATACATCTAGTTACATCAAAATTAGAAATCGACATCTACACTAAAATCAATGTAGCGAGTTCAAGCAATTAATTAAGATTTAAAATCAACATATACACTGAAATCTATGCATCTAGTGCAAGAAATCAAATAGTATTAGAAATCAACAACTACACTAAAATCAATGCATCTAGTAAAATCAATCAAATATTGAATCAGCTTACACTGAAATAAATGCATCTATTTCAATGGAAAACCAAAATATTCACTTTCTAAATCCAACTATTTTTTCCTCTTGTAAAAGTCTTGCTTCCTCTTCTTATATGTTTAATAATGTTCAACATTATATAATACTATATCATAGAAGTATATTTTTCTATGCATCTATTTCATCTTCTCTCTCTCTCCCTCTCCAACCCATCTCCCTCTCTCCCTCCCTCTCTTTGTCTTTCTCTTGTTTCATATCTTCCCCCTCCATCTCTATCTCTATCTCCCTCTATCTCTCCTTCTTTGTCTCTTTATTATACCGATAGAGATACACACGATCTATCTCCATATATATCTGTTTATCTCTCTCCCCTCTCCCCCCTCTTCCTCTCCCTCACTCTCTCTTCCTCTTCTCTACCTCTTCCCTCCCTTTCTCTACCCCTCTGACTCCATCTCTCTCACCTTCTTTATTTCCTTCTATTTCACATGTTGCCTATCTCTTCCTTCCCCTCTCTCGTTTTTCCTCCCACGTTGATATGTCTCTCCGCCCCATACTTTCTCTCTCTCTCTATCTCTCTATACCCTCCAACTCTATCATCATCTCTCTTCCTCTCTCATTCTCTCTCTCCCCCCCTTGTCCCTCCACTTCATCATTACATATCCCTCTCCCTCCTCTCCCCTTCCCTTCTCTCCCTTTATCTCTACTCTCATTTTCTCTCTCTTCCCTTCTTCTCTCCTCTGCTCCTCACTCTCTCTCCATCTCTCCTATGTTACTACATAATTCTCTCCATCTCTATACCTCCATGTGCTTATTCTTCCCTACCTCTCTCCCCCCTCCAACTCCATCTCTCTCTCTCCCTCTCT
>APFE030009822.1:105734-127161 GCA_000404065.3 Pinus taeda
TAACATGTTAAAGAAACAATAGTATCTTAACTTTACATTATAGATAGATCAATTTATTCTAATCCTGTTGGTAGATTTATGCCCTACTCTTTACATCACATTTAACATTTTGTATTTTATATTTCACATTACATTGCATTTTACATATTTTGTTTTGCATTTTGCATTTTACATTTATATATATTTTGGTATCAATATTAATTAAAACAACTAAGTGAAATTTATTTACTTATATATTTATTTTATGTACACATTTTTCCATAAATTTTTAAAAAGTTTGACATACTTACATACATACACATCACTTACATTATTGGGTTGAGAGGCTCATACTAATTCTAGTAGAGTGCGATGTGTAATTTGTGTAATTTCATTTGTGCTCAACTTGGACTTGAGATGTGTGTTAAAAAAACTCCTTTAAATGAAGAAACATTTTCAACTATACCAAAAACATAAATGAACATACATATTTGGTTAGTTTGTGCGTTAAAAAATATTTTAAATGAAAAACATTTTCGACTATACCAAAAACATAAATGATTATATATGTTTGGTTAATTTCAATTGAAATCATTATAAAACATTAATAAAGGCATACTCATTGTGCTGACTTGGTTCATATTTCACTTTCCCTCTAGAGAAATAATGTCTACATTAAACAATATAATTTTATATAACTTTAGAGAGATATAAAAAAAACAAAAACAAAAACAAAAAAACTTGCATTTCTCTTGTAAATATTTCAAAATAGAACTTAAATAAACTACTTGAATATCCATATTGACTAATATATTTAGGTCTAAACTCTAGGTATGTGTGCGTTAATGTTTAACTTAGTAAAAAAATTTAATGCTCAAAAGGAACAGGTAATTAAGCATAAAATAATTGAGTTACTTATTAATAAGAGGAAAATGTGTAACTCATTCAGTTTTTAGTATAAAATATTAATAATAATAATTTATTTCAAAAACATAATTTAAACAATGAATAATTACACATAATCTATATGTAGAGAGAGAAAAAAAAATCATTATATATGTATCAAGCACTAAAAGAGGTTAACTAGTACAATCACATTAAAAATAATAGTGTGGTTGATATAGCTGAAGGCTTCATAAATATAACCAAAAAAACAAGTATAACCAAAAAACTACCCGAACATGAAAAATGCCTTATTAACAGAAATGGGCAAACTTTAAGTCAAGAAAAAAAATGAATTATAAAAAATGTTATAAATAATAATGAGGAACTTATCATGGAGGAACTTATTACAATTGGAATAATCTCAAATACCTAGGGAATTGGTGGGTGAGGAGTCACGTGGCACGAATCTAATTTTTAAAATTTATTAAAAGTAATGGATCATTTTGCTAAGTACAGAAAATACAATTTTCTTCTATATAAATAAATGTTATAAATAATAATGAGGTACTTATTAGAATTGGAAAAATCTCAAATCCCTAGGAAAATGGTGTGTGGGGAGCCACATTAATTTTTTAAATTTATTAAAATTCAACGCAACCTAAAAAACCTCTTTAATACACTATAGTCATTGATAAGCATTAAGACTAAGAATATGCTAAGCATGTTCTCTTGAGAATAGATATAAACCCTCAATTAAAAAAATAAAAACTTCAACAGAACCTTATCCACCTTAAATACACCTTAAATTTTCAACTAAAAAATATGGATATGAATTACATATTCTTAAAACATTATTTATGTTCCACTCACACATAAATAATCCAAGTGCAGATGTATGAACTGCTTACTACAGCGCTCGTCCTGCCATTATATGGTCCGGAATTCAGAGAAATTTCAATTTTTCATTCGGAGAAATTGCTTCTTCCCACGTGCATGTGAGGCTTAGTTGATGGTCTTTTCATTTCATAGGTATTGCTCTTCTACCGCTCGGGCCAACTTTTTAAAACGAGTCGGGCCGCAAGAAGCTTTCCGACATAGAAAGACAAATCAGCCTCGTCCTCGTGATCGAAAACTGAGAGTCTACATTCAGCTAACGAAAAGTATCTTAACTTCACATTATAAATAAACCAATTTCTTCCGATGAAACTGGGATCTTTGTGTTTTAGTTTTGACATGAAATTTTACATTACTTGATATGTTATATTATATTTTGTATTACATTTTACATTAGATAATTTATTTTACATGGCATTGTATTTTATATTTTTGGTTTTGTATTTTGCATATTATATTTATATATGTTTTAATTACAACCTCAATTAAAAAAATGATGTTTGGTTTTGTATTTGCATGTTATTTATATAGGTTTTAATTATAATATGAATTAAAAAATATGAAGTTTCAATTTATTTGTTTATTTGTATATAATTTCTTAGAAATTTTAAAAAAATGGACTTACTTATATTATGTATATATGTCATTTACAGTATGTTTACTATCTCTCTTATATTAAATTAGAGAATATCTCTGGAAAAAATAAATACAACTTTTGCATATGACCATATATATTTGAAAATTTATTGATACTAGTTTTAGATATTCCTACATATGACAATATATATAGAAACTTTATTGATACAAATTACATATTATTAACACATTATTTATGTTCTACTCACAACATATGCGAATTTTGGATATACATCATTCATACAACATTTGTAAATGTTTTGTAATCGACTAGTTGATGCTCATAGTAAAGAACATGTAAAAAATGTAAACCCAATAAATGTGTTGAATACTATAAAATATACCTTCAATAACAATATTGAATATATTGTTCAATGTACATCCACAAGTTGGATATACATCATTAAAATTTAACTGGCTACCACATTTAATGTTAGTATTTGTGTTTGATTTATTGTCATATTCAAGTTATATTTCAAGATATACATTATATATTTCTAGATACAATAATTACATCTCACAATACATATGCCAAACACTTATATTTAGTATTTAATATGTTTGACTAAACTGTGATATCCAACTTGAATCTAACTGTACTTGGAAAACTTCTCCCTCTCCTTTAAGTCTAAAAGTATGAACTGCTTATTGCAACTCTCATCCTACCATTATATGGTCCGCAATTCAGAGAAATTTCAATTTTTCATTTTGAGAGATTGCTTCTCCCCACATGCATCTGTGGGTTCTTTGACAGTATTTTCATCATGATGGGTATCTTCTCTTCCACCAGTTGGCCCAAAATTTGAAAACGAGTTGGACCGCAAGAAACTTACCGACAAAGAATGACAAATCACCAAACAAACAATGTAAAAATGGAGAACATCACATGCTTCGAACAACGAGTATCGACAATGTATGCTCACCCAAATGAGCTGTGGGAAGTGGATTATATGACACATTTTCTAGTTATTAACTATGTCGTTGTCATGGTCGAACACTGACAATCTACACAAACCCAACAGAAAGTGTTCTTAGGCTACGTTATTCTACCTTTATGTTGCTATACCAAACATGATCATTTTATAAAATGTTTGGAAAGTAGGATATGTTTCCTACTTACTAGCTTTTTGTCACTCGCTCTCTCCTCTCTTCTTCACTCTCCCTCCATCTCTCCCTTTGCTTCTCTCTGCCTTTCTCCCTTTGTGTATTTCTTCTTCCCTCACTCTATCTACCCCTCCAACTCCATCTCTCTCCTTCCCTCTCTCTACCCCTCCAACTCCATCTCTCTCCTTCCCTCTCTCTGTCTCCTTATCAAATCCCCTATATCTTCCTTTCCCTCTCTCCCTTTCTTACCTACCTCCCTCTGTCTCTCTTACCTATCTCTCTCTCTCTCTCTCTCTACCCTGCAAATCTATCATTATCTCCCTCTCTCTATCTCTCTCTCTCTACCCTCCAAATATATCATTATCCCCCTCTCTCTCTCTCCACTCTCTCAGTACTTCATCATTGTGTCTCCCTCTCGCTCTCCACCCCTTTCCTCCCTCTATCTCTCCTCTCTTTCTCTCTCTTCCCTCGTTTTGGGAATAAGGAATTACTAAGAGAGGGAGAGGGGGGGTGAGTAATATTGATGTTCTTAAAAATTCAAGTCTAAGACTTTTAATTCATTTAACTACTACCAGTTACACATGAGAGCATTCATACACAATACAAATGAATAGCAAGATAAGGCACTCACATATAAATACAATACAACACATGAGAAAAATACACATATTGACACAGGTATTTTGATGTGGAAGCCCTAAGGGAGAAAATCACCAATATTTTTTCTTTTATGATGTAATATAAGCACCTACTTAATTACATCAATTTCTTTGTCAGTACCCACCTACTGTAGCCCCCAACTGCCTTAAGATAATAAGCCACTACTTGCCAATAGGCACCAGCCTCTTCTAAATGCATGCCAATACCTTTGGTAGCCATTGTTCTACTTTTCATACAATTTCAAGATGAGAATAAAGGAAAATTCATATACATAGAAACACAAATTGGTTTTCTCGAGTACTAATTCCTTTATTTTAGCTCCCTCATTCTCCTTCAAATTGTTCTCTCTGCTTCTCAAATAGCTCAGGTCTTGGCCTTGTGATACACCATCCCTCAGTGTCGCTTAGTTAAGTCACACACCCACAACAATACACACTATAAATCACAACAAATTTTCATTCCCACACTATTGCATCAATTCTCTCCACTATTTTGTTCCTCTGTTTCACTGTGACCAATGTTATCTCCACTGTATCTGTAGCCATTTGGTGTGCTACAACCTGGTATGGACTGTTGTTGATTAATTAGGCTCTTGCACACTTCAGCAAGGCTCCCTATTCTACTGGAACTTGTGTTATCAATCATGAAAATTTATTTAATTCATAGGATGATGTTTTGAGTGTCTCCCTATGCCGAGAATTATTTCTTAGTAAATTCGTGCACTCTAGAAACGCATTCCATGCTTACAAAATCATCCCAGTGAATAACATGTACCTCGCACATGGACTTATTGTTTCAAGCCAATATCTTCTGCACCCATCCATATTTTTCATTTACTTCTTCATCACATGCAAGAAAATATCAAGGAAGGCTAGTTTTCTTTTGAGCAAGGCCCCTTAAATTTTCCTTGCAAGATGAGTTCTCCACTTCCTTCTATATGATATTTATAATCGCCATTAATACTGCCACAAGATTTTATCCTCTACTACAGTTAATGAATTCACCAATAACATAGGAAGACCATGTGAAACTAATTCATGGGCATGCCTTTCAATGTTGATCGGGAGGTTGTGAGTCGACCCGATCTTTAGGCTTGTGTGCCCATCTTAGCCATGACACTGGACTTGCTCATAGGCTCGAGTAGGTACCCTTTCCATTTTTTTATGCCCATTCTATTCAATCAACGTTGACAAGTGAATACAGTCTAAAAAATTCACAAAAAAACACCCTTGGCACAAACTTTGAGGTTCTGCAACATCATCATTTTATAGCATGTTGACATCATCTCAGTCACGTGGGCCCTTTTGTATGGTGACACATGTCACGTAAATTTGGTCGAATAGGCCATCGAAAAATACGTAAACTTCTTGCCACGTGGCCTCCTTAATACCACGTCACAATGACTTCATCTTCAACTTTTCATGTACCACGTCCCACATAGTTTGTGGGATGGGTGCGGGGCTTTGTTCTTCCTACAAAACATTGTTGCTCTGTTTGACCTCTGACAGGTCTGACTAGACCCAAGTCCCAAGTTGACCAAATACTGACTACCAACTTGGAGCTAGCCCCACAAAGGTCGAGGAACATATGGGGTCTGGGTTTTGTTCTCCTGCTAACTTTGCTATGCAGCCCGACCTTTCACTAGGCCCCCCTCACTTAAGTCCCAAGCTTAGTTCAAAATCTACCTATGTACTAAGTGAATGAGTTTTTTTTTTTCTATATTCAATTGACTATAAATTTTGATCCAAAAGGCATTTTCTATTGTGTAGCATATTGTTATAAAGCTCTTCAAGAGAAATATCCTACTATGCCATAACAAGTAGCATCTGAACTAAACATATGGGGAAGAAATACCTCCAAATTCTGGGACTCCCTGACCATCATAGTCATATTTTTATGGCTTCTCTTGTAAAATATCTACTGTAATGATTCTCTACAGAATATTATAGCAACCATGGGACTCCCCCTAAACAACATGCTCATCAATGCCAAAATGTACTTCCTCTATCCTTAGTGCTAGTCCAATTGAGATCAATGAGAACATAGTGAGTATGACCAACCATCTACACATTTCCAATTGTCCAACAATTTCCCCCTTTTACACTGATGTCAACACACTAAGCTGCCTCTAAAACCAAGCATAGATTTGTTCATTGTTGATCTTCTCCTTTTCACCAGTAATATTCTCCCCATTTGTCCTCAATGTCAAAGGATTCTCCAAAAATATCGCCCTAAACCATTGCAACTTACTCTCCAATTGATCCTTCAAGTTGGGTACTTATCAACACTCATTGTAATTGAGTCATTTTGGAGGAGGATTCGCTACTCCTATCTATTCCCAAAGATACAAAAATGGTTCTCTTGGAAGTGTCTTATTAAATATGTTTACTGGTTGTTATTTAGTGGCCACATATTCAAGTCAGAAAATATTAGCAACAACCTATTCTCTCATGAAATTAAACTTGATAAGGATGTGTTCAATCTTTGAGGACATGACATGATTTTTAGATATGTTGATTACACTTGTGTTTTCACACATGATTGGAATTCGATAGTTCAACTCCACTTTAATGTCCTTCAACTTCTTCATCATCCAGAGAACTTTTTAAGAAATAAGCGGCAATTACAATATACTCTTCTTCAATAGTTGAATAACAAATGGAGTATTGTCTCTTGCTAATTTAGGACACTAGGTAGTTTCTAAAAAAGAATGTTGCACTATAGATGCTCTTCCTGTCATCATATTTCCTTCCCACTCAACATTAATATAAGCCTTCAATTTAAAATATTTTCTTTTAGCATACTCCAACACATAGTTTGTTAAACTATTTTCCTTTGAAAATACTTTTTACAATAATTACATGACTTTCACATGGAAAGGCTATAAATTTGGCCACAATACCTACTGCTTGCATGATTTCTAGTCTAGATGTTGTGAGATACAACATATTTCCTATCATTAGCATGTAGATAGTCCGATTTGCCATTGGTGTCTAATCTTGTTTGCATATCAGCAGCCTATAAGCATGTGGGTGTTAACCAACTTGCAATCTTCTAGTCTAAATTTCTTGAGAGTTTCTTGCATGAATTTGGATGGGGAGATAAATACCCCATCTTTTGTTTGAGAAACTTGTAATCCTAAGAAAAGAAAAAAATTATCCTATCACGGACATCTCAAACTCTATTTCCATATAGTTTGTGAATTGATGTCCCAATTGTTCTAGATCACTACCAAAGATTATGTCAACTACATACACTATCATAACCAATAGGTGGTAATATTCGTATTTTATTGAAATATTTTTGTCTACAGTGCCCCTCTCAAATCCTTGTTCCTGAAGATATCTATCCAATATAGTGTCTCAAGATCTAGGGGACTGTTTGAGTCCATATAAGGCCTTTTTCAATTTGCAGAAAAATCATAATTTTTCTAAAAGCATGAACTCCTCTAGTTGTTCAATGTATGCTTCTTCTTCCAGATCTCCATTGACAAAGGCTGACTTCACATCCATTTGATATACGCTAATTCTTTTATGACTAGAAAAAGTAAGAAACATTCTGATAACTTCTAGTCTAGCTATTGGTGCAAAGGTTTCTTCAAAATTGATCCCCTCTATTTTGGAATACCCTTTATAGACTAGTCATGCCTTGTTCGTTATTAATTGACCTTGCTCATTTAATTTATTTTTGTACACCCATTTTGTGCCTATAAAATTTTTCTCTTTGGGTCTTTAAACAAGCTCCCAAGAGTTGTTCTTCTCGATTTGATCCAGCTCTTCATTCATAGCTCTCACCAAGGACTTGTCCTTGCTTTCGTGACTGAGATTCTTATGCTCAACTTGAGATAGAAAATAAATATTTGCACAAATTAGATTGCAGACAAATTTCCTCCTAGTCTAAACACCAATGGTTTGATATCCAATAATTTGAATCTGAGGATGTTGTTTTTGTGCCTACGTGGATGATGTTTTGGGCCTTGAGGTTGTGCTCATTTCTTCATCTTTATAATTTGAATATGTTTCTTCCTGCTATGAGGACATGATGGCTAAAATTTATTCTCCATATGGGTTTATGTTTCCTTTCATGGACTTAGACTCTGGTGTTATTTCATATACTATTATATCAATGCATGGCCGGATAAATCGTTCTTTCGGACAAGATCGATCTCCCTAGTATCGAATGACATCTAGCAACAAAGATCACAAGAAAATCTACTTTTCTCTAAACATGCTTCAATTCATAAATGAATACTAAGAGGTGTAACCGACCCTATCTCGGTCCAACGCTTGTTTGTAGTGGTTTTATCCCAACAGCTTCAAGCAGTTCCCTTTTAATAACCTGCATACACAAACAAACACACATCAAAGCATACTTGCGTATAATAAAACATGTTCGTTATGAAGATCAAGGAGCTCATAAAATAAACCATTAGAGACAGTTCATTGAGAAAAACAAACTTGATTGTATTAACTTTATGAATAAAAGAACCTTACAACCTTTGCCTTGATGTTGCACAAGTTCTTTCCAGGGTCCAGCAGGAGTCTCCTCTACTTTGACAAGCCTCACTCACTTCCCAAATGACATGAAAGGTATGTGATCTCTCCTCTCACAAGCTCAAAAAGGAAGTCTAGTTTCCAGCAGCATTTACCCTCAAGAATCTTCAGCTTTCAACCTCCCCTACAACCAGCACAATGCCTGAATTTATAGTGCAAATGGAGGAAGTTGCAGGTCCACCATTGAAGGGATAAGTTCCTCCTTCAATGGGATAAGCACCTCATATCATGGAGTTAGCTCCCTTAATTATGGAATGGATGAACCAAGGTGGAGTGGACTTGTCAGTGCAATATTCCTTTTAGAAGTGTCCAGAAGTGACCCAAGATGAGTTTTTAAGAATGAACTCACGCCTTTTTAACTTTTACAGGGGTTTGCACCCATCACTCAACAGACAGAGCGATCAAGTTCGCAGGGGACATGACCATTGGGTGCGGCACTGCAGGCAATGCTAGGAGAAAGTGCGAAACTAGGATTTAAGATATTTTTAAGGTCTTTCTCCCACTTTCAAGGCTTGACATGAAGAGCTAAGGCTGAAGACTTGCAAAGGAGGTATGTATGAGTGTTGATGGACTCACAAAAACTATAGAAATTCATGGTGACAATTTTTTGTGTAACAGATTTCCCCCTGAAGTGCGAACTCTGTAATAGATGAGGATGGTTTTTGATCATCTAAGAAGAGTGAAGGACTTTATCATTTCAAGGATCTTCCTGTGGATACCCCGGTCAGAACTTGTAACAAACATTCAACACAAAATATATATATGTGAAAATATCATCGCTGAGGTAGGCATTCCCATACTCAGATCAAACCTGACTAAGAACTATCTAAAATTGTTCTGATATAGGAATGATTTTGTATTACATCACAAGTAGGAAAATATGGACACAGTATGGACGCAACCATCTGTTTATGAATAGTCCACTATATAATGATAACAAAATTCCTCGCAGCTTGGATGGTGGAAACTACATCCAGGGTCTTCATTTTTACTTCTCGAACTAGTACAAGTCTATCCATGTGAATGAATGTGTCGAAGTCAAACATGGTAGAAACCACTTGATTACTAGTCAATGATGTAAACTATTAACAAGTGTGAGAGGAACCACCAGTAATTTCAATGGCCCTCAAAGTACTCAGTACAATCCATGAAATGTGAATGAATGAGTCGATGTCGAACACGTCACAGAATCCTTTGATCGAAGGTCAATGATGCAACCTATCATCAAAGGCTAGAAACTTTCCATTGAGGCATGTAGATTCCAAGGTACTGATGATTTCTAGATCATCTTTCTAGATAATGAGTCGGAGTCTATAGAAAGGGATCCGTCATAGAAAAGCCCATAACACGAAATCATAGATCAAGTCTGAAGAAATATATTTGGGAAGAACTAACTCAGGGACGGTCAATGATGGATGATAGATATTTTGTAGGTGAATGGTTTATTTGCACAGACCTCTTGAACACATAACAACACTACAGATGGCTTGGTGACAATTGACCCAAATCTAATACCCGGAAACCAGCTGAAGACTTTCAATGTGGCTTGATTAACTGTTAGGTAAAGGATTTCCCAACCCAGGTGAATAAAAGTGTCGTGTTCAAGAGCGATGGAAAGTTTTTCAAACACAAAGTACAACAAACAGGTTCATTTTTGTCTCTTTTCCCCCACCATTTCTGGCAAGTACCTCTTTATTTTTGACAAGCTTGAGGAGGATAACATTTGCTTGGTTATAAGCTCATCCTTCGAATGTGTCCAACTTAGTTTAGATTCGAACCCTAGGAAGGAGTGGTCCATTCCTGTTTGTAATTGAACAGGTCCTTTACTATTAAATTTTAACGAGTCCAGTATAGGAGAAACTCGGCATTTTTCAATTTTAGGCAGTTAGAAGAAAAACTTAAGAAAACTCCATGGTTTTCCTTTTTTGTAAATTTTTGTCTCCCAAGCCCGAAAAAGTATAAAATAATACTTGAGAGAACCACTTGATCATTACGATCAAGAAGTAATTTTCATAATTAGTGCCTTCAATATGAAAAAGTAAAAACACGATCAAAAACACATCGTTTTATTACCAATATCGAACTCAAAACGACAAAAATCCGCAATATTTTCATGTTTATACGGTCAGAAAAGAGATGTAAGTAGACCGTCTTTTTAATTCCATTTTAACGAGTCTAAAATGAAAAATTTGGCAATCTTTTCATATTTTACGAGTCAGAAAAGAGCTTAAAGAGGACTCCTATGTGCTTTTGCTGAAAATGACCAATTTCGCCTAAATACCCAATATTCTGCACAAAAACTACAAACATTACTCATATCTGTTTTAAAAATAATAAAAATATACCAAAAGTGACATTTTCAAAGCAAAAAATAAATAAATTAAATTTATTTATTCAAAAAATCTTATAAAAAGGGCTTTTACAAGTTCATTTTCACCGTTTGGCTTTGGAGTAAAAAGTAAGAGCTTTTGGTAAGAAAACTTCATGTGGAGATTGTGGAAAATCTTACGGCTAGAACTGAGAACTGTCTTCTCCAGGTAATCCACATTGTCCCTGACTCGCATTTCATCCATTTAAAATCTCATTTTAGGCTTTAAAAATTGATTTTTAGAGGAAAATTTGGGCAAAAAATCACCCACGGCAGTTGCGCAAGTGCGCTATGTGGCCCCTGCGCACCCCAATTTTTCCGTTCATAGGGAAAAGTCTAGGTGCCGCACTTGTCCTTAAGGAGAAGTACGCAACTACGTACTGTCTCTAAACGGATGGGTGCGAACCCCGCAGGACACGGATTTAAAACCCTAAATTCTTCATTTTTGCCCCATAGATTTTGAATTGAAATGTTCTAAACCACCTATTTTGCAATGTAGGTACACAAGATGCTTGTTTGGTAGGAAAGAGAGCATGAGGATGTGGATCAAGCTGCATTACTCCATCCACCTTCATTATAGGAATTGAGAGCATGCGGGCTATTTAAATTTTGGACCATACCTCGCATGAGGGCACAGGTAGACTTTCGACAATGGCTGGTGGACAAGTGGAGCACGCAGGACCAGTGCTTCATTATTGGTGGCAACCGGCTCAAAATCGAGCCGAATGACATATACTTTTTGACTGGCTTACCCAAGAGAGGCGAGGAATTATCTCTGTTCGGATCTAGGCCAGGTGGCCAATTTGTCGCTAGTCTCCGACTAGAGTTTTGTAATAACCAAACTGTGGACAAATCGATAGATGTTAAAACCATCTCCCGTCCTGAACTAAAAGTGATTGCCTTTACTATTACCAGAGTCTACGAGAGCGCAGCATTGCATCTAGCTACTGCTTCCCAGATGCACATGGCAGTAGACTATTTCTGAGGCACCATCTTCAACTGGTGCGATGCTGTATTGGCCAATGTGAAGGGCCAATTGACTAGGGCAAAGAATGGATAGCTAAAGAACTTTGGATATGGTTATTTAGTTGTCAGCTTTTCCCTAGAGAGGGTACCTATGCTAGTTCCACAACAACTTACTGTTGAGACTGGACTTCCCCGAGATCCTAAGGTTATGCGTTGGGTTGCAGTCATGGTCCGCCATTCTGAGGAGGGTATCGAGGTTGTTCGATTCACACCTGAGTATTTTCTTTGGTTAGAGAACCAACTCTTTGTGATTCAAGATTTTCCATACGCTGGGATGGATTATCGTGGTGATCCTGACATGGCTCTTCCACCAGGAGAGCAATGGGATGATAGAGATAAAATTGTATTCAACATTTTCAATTATATATATTTTTTTGTTTTTTAAATCATCCCAAAACTAATAGTAAAAACTTTTTAAATGTAGATGTGGGTCCACAGTGACTAGCCGCTCTCCAGCCTTATGATCGAAGACAGACAGCTGCTGTAGCGCCAGCCCCATAGGACCAATCAGCAAAGACCTTGGCCGAATTGGAGGGTCATCTAGAGCGCTTGACAGCAGATATTCTGGAGACCAGCATAGATGACATTCCTCTTAGACTTCAACGCTATGTGATTGGGGTCCCAGGACCTTTTAGGAGGTTCCTTTATAGGGTGGCCCGAGCAGTGGTGTCTTATTGTGATCATCACTAGTGATAGGATGATTGCCTTGTAAACTCATTTTTGGACTTTTTGTGCTATCGTTTTTGCCGATCATAAGGTGTTTTTCAACCTATGATCAAAGACAATGTATATTTTGACACACTCCTATGCTATGCTATATTACTATTATTGGTTATCTTGCAAAACATGTTATGGGATGTTTTTAAATTTACTGTTTGATTTAATGCAAATGTCTATTTAAAATTCGAGAAGCAACTGCATCTACTAATGTATTTAAATATCTTGGAATGTGCTGATAGTCGATGTAATCAAATTCTCATTCCAAGAGACGGACTCTCAAAAATAATCGTAATAACACTGGATTTCTAATGGCATAAACTCTATTAAGCTGTAATACAACAAGTTCTGAATCTAATCTAACAATGAAACTCTAAATTCCAAATGAAATGGATTCAGATAATAACTCAATCACTGCACTGTATTCTACAATGTTGTTCGTTTTTTTACCGAGGCTTAACCCATGCATAGATACTAACTCATCAGAGAGTGAATAGATAACCCAAGCTACGGAAGAGATGTTCCGTGTACTATGACAAGCGCCATCAGAAAAACCGATGTATGTTTGGAGAGGCGTCGACATCTGCAATATCAAGAGTAAAATCAAGATAAGCAGGAATAATAATGAAAAACACTCTTTGAATTAAAGCACGCATTCCTAATCTAAAAACACACCAAACTTAGAAAGAAACTAGTCTAAAAAAAGAAATCTCCACACTAATGTTTTAAGCATAATATCGCTTTAGCTAAAGCCCATTCCTAGGTTTACCTAAAGAGACACCGTCAAAATCTTCTAATTCATAGGCCCCTTTTGCCAGCTTTCGCTTGAAAATATACTGACCATGCCACATGGGTACAAATTTGCCAGCCCCTAGCTTATTGTTGGCTTGATCATAAAATAAGACTAGGTCTCCTTCCGAAAAATTGCGGGGTGTAACATTTCGATCATACTGAGCTTTAATCCTTTTGGAATGAGTTTCGACAGCTAATGCAACATTACATCGATTCTCATCTAATTGAGCTAACTATAATAAACGTTTTTCCTCTTCAGAAGTGGCTAGTAATAATTGTATGGCAATTTGTAATGACGGGATTTCGCATTCAATGGATAATACTGCCTCTAAACCGTAAACCAATTGAAAGGGAGTAAAGCCTGTTGATGTTTTGACTAAGGTTCGGTATGCCCAAAGCGCTGAAAATAACATGTTATGCCAATTCAACCTATGAATCCCAATGATTCGTCGGATCATGGTGACTAGAACTTTGTTGATTACTTCAACCAGACCATTTGCCCATGGGTAATATGGAGTGGAACTATCATGACGCAAGCCAAGCTGATCTGTAAGTTCAGTCATCATGATATTTCGAAAATGACTCCCATGGTCAGTGATAATCACTTGAGGAACACAAAACCTAGCAATTATATGATTGAAAACGAAAATCGCAGTAGTTTTGCCGTTTGTCGAAAATGTAAGCATCACCTCGACCCACTTGGTAAAATAATCTACCGCAAGGATGATATATGCATGCCCCCCAGCTGAGTGAGGGTTACATGTAATAAAATCGATACCCCATTTTGCGAATCGACCGACGGAAATTATAGGGTGGAGAGGAGCAGGTGGAGCGCACATCTTACGATAAAAAATTTGGCAATTGTGGCATTTCTGGACTGCAATGATACAATCTTTGAATAAGGACGGCCAAAAATAGCCAGTGTGCAAAATCTTTTGGGCTGTGGCATACCCAGACATATGACCACCACACGCTCTAGAGTGATAGTCATTAAGAACATTTTCAGCCTCGTCATGAGTAAGACAACGGCGGAAAACAGAATCCACCCCACGACGATAAAGAGTATCTCCAATAATAGTGTAAGGTTGGGATTGGAAACGTATTTTCCAGTGCTGAGATTGTGAAATGTAAAGTCGAAAAGATTGGGTGTGGAGATAGACAATGATATCTCCATACCATGGATCAACAGTGCTGATAAGGAACAAGGATTCATCCGCAATGGGTTCTTCCGCCACATGTTCGGTATCAGCACGAGGGAAGTCACACATCAATTCCACAAAAACCAAAGACTTCTTTGACTTGGACTTTTCAAATTCCAAGTCAAATTCCTGCAGGATGACAATCCATTTGGAATACTTGCCCCCTAGTAATTGTTTAGTCAAAATGTATTGCATAGGGTTACAGTCAGAAATGACCGTGGTTTTGCGTAACAAAATGTAATGACGAAATCGTTGAACAACCTGTACTGCTACCAAGTCCAGTTTCTCCACATGTGAATATTTTAACTCAGTTGGAGTTAGAGTCCAACTAAGATAATAGATCACATGTTCACTTTCAAATTCATCCTGTTGAGCTAAAACCATCCCAATGGTGGAATGGGAAGCGACGATGTACAAGAAGTAATCCTGGTTGTAGTTGGGAGGATGCAATAATGGCACATGGGTCAACGCTTGTTTAAGTGCATCAAAAGATTTGTCAGCTATCTTGTCCCAAAAGAATGGAGTGTTTTGTTTCAAAAACTGGGTGAAACCTTTTGTAATCTTGGCATAGTTAGGAATGAAACGACGTAAAAAGTTTGCTTTCCCTTGCAAACTTTGGAGAAGGCGAAGAGTCGAAGGAGGTGGTAACTTGATGACGACTTCAACCTTCAAATGATTGACATGAATGCCAGCTTTGGATACAACAAATCCCAGTAAACGACCCGTTTCTATACAGAAAACAAACTTGTTCGGATTTAGCCTAATCTGATAATGCCTACATCTCATAAAAATTTCTCGTAAATGAGTGAGATGGTCGGCTCTACGTAAACAATGGGCAGGTAAATCATCGAGATAAGGCTGCAAAATGTGCTTGATGTCATGAAATGCATAAGACATAGCCCTTTGAAAAGTTGCTCCGGCGTTCTTCAATCCAAAAGGTAACTTGCAATAAGAAAATGTCCCCCATGGACAGATGACTATTGTTTTTGGTTGATCGGCAGGTAGAATGTTAATTTGATTGTAACCGGAAAAGCCATCCATAAAGGAGAAAATTTCACTGCCGGCACAATCATCGATAATTTGGTCGATATAGGGTGTTGGATAATTGTCCTTGGGACAAGCACGATTGATATCCCTATAGTCAATACATATTCTTATTTTCCCTTGTTTTTTAGTAATCGGAACAATATTCGATACCCAATTCGTCAAAGGAATTGGATAAATGAAACCTGCTTTAAGTAATTTCTCAACTTCTATTTTGATGGCAGCAGCTTTTCATGGGTGTATCTGACGCAAATGTTGTCGGATGGGTTTAGCATCTAGGTAGGTTTTGATCTCATGAACAACAATTGAAGGATCAATTCCTGGCATTTCTTCATAGGGCCAGGCAAACACGTCACGGAATTATTGAAATAGGGCTTTATATGTTTTGACTTCAGTGTCCATACAAGAAGCACCTATGTGAATGTTTTCAACAATCCCAGGTTTGACTAAAATGTCAATAGGAACTGTTCGAGAAATATTGGCTAAATTTTGTTCAGAATCAGGATGTTTCAATGGATTCTGCAGTTCTTTGACATATTCAGTAGTAAAAATAGATGAAAAATCATTTTCAAAATGATCAATCTCAGGTAAAAACGAAGATCGATGATGAAGATCTTCCCATGGTAACGCATCCACAAACAAAATTTCCCGAATTTTCCCATCAGTGTGAACAGTTTTAGAAAAGGTTGTTGAATCTGAGGTTGAGATTGAAAGTGATTCTCCATGGATCTCATTCATTGGATCAAGATTGGTTGAACTTGAGTTGGAAAACGACTGTATGACCTAATAAGCAACTTCAAAGGGACTCAAAGGCATGGCATCACCAAAAGAGTCCACCTTGGAATCGAATGGAATGATCCAAGGATCGTCAAGAACAATGGATTCTGACGAAATCATATGAATAGTCGCGAAAGGAGACAGTAGGTTGGGAGGAGGAAATGAAAAAGTTCCAAGTAAACTCGAATCTTTAACTAATTTTACCCCAACATCCTTATAAGGGATAGTGGTTTTACCAACATGTTGAATACTCTCAGTAGAGGATGGGTCGGACGAAAAGTAAGTTAACAGATCTATTGTAATGATCTGTCCATTATGTGGAAATTTAATAAGCCAGAAGACTGAGGAAACAACAACAGTCATGGCGTAAGACCAGCTACGACCCAAAAGAAGGTTGTAATCCAGAGGGGCATCAACCACCTCCACATCTAGATTAACAGTTTTTCCTTCAACCCCTATAGGTGAGTCCTGCAAAATGCCATAAGGATGAAACCCTCGGCCATCAAAGGCCTTCATAATCATTGGGGATTGATTAAGTGTAGGAGATCCAAGGGTTTTCCAACACTGTATCGACATAATACACGTTGAAGCTCCCTCATCAATCACAGTCCTAAAGAAAGGTCTCTTTTTGACTAACACTGGAATCTGGAAAGCCATTTGATGAGGTAAACGAGGTGTACTATTTTCTAAATTGAAGACTATGAGGTTTGAGTCCTGAAGATCAACAACTCCTATAGCCGACAATAGCATTTTACACTGTGCTGGACAATATTGTAGCACCTCCAAAGTCGACATTGCTGAAGGGGAAACAACTAAATCTTCAACAATGTTATAGTTTTGAGCAGCTCTCGCATGTGGATTGAAAGCTGACTTTTGAAGTATAGCCTTAGCAGGCGGTTTTATTACTAAGCTAGGATTAGGTTTCTCGATCTGTAGTGGATCGGAACTAGATGGAGCTGAGGTTGATGGATTGGAATTAGAAGATTCCACTTCCTTACCACCAATAGGACTCTTACTTCCATAATCTTGCGATCGTGTTGGAATCCTTACATGTGACATCATGATTATGGGCTCTTCTGAGGCACTAGAGGAAGAACCTATCATCTTACTGTCTTGACTCAGAAAAGGATCCTTCAAAATAGCAAGTGTTTACGAACCTTTGACGATTTCCACAACCTCGGCACGATGTGGACAATCTCTTGTAAAATACTCCTCATCGCAGATGAGACAAGGATAGCGAGGTTTACGTTTCTCATCAGTAGATTCAGGTTTATCAGATTTCTCCTTCGAGTTTTGCTTATTCTTCTTCTTGCCTTTCTTCTTACCGTTAGATTTTGATTTGGCCGTAGATGATTCTATGACATGGACATCGACAGAAATTTCAGTTGAAGACTCTCCCTTCGGGAAATCTGGTAAAGTTATAATAGGAGAAGAATTCTTGGAGGATTTCTTCTTACTCTTGGTATTAACAGTACCAATCATACCGTCAGCGGCATGAGAACCTGAGGGAGGTGCAGTTATTTGATTTTGTTTTGAAAGGTCGGGGATTTTCTTGTGTAAAGTACCTAACTACGTATAAACTAAGTCAAGGTACTGAGCTTGAGCAATTACTTGCTCTTCGGTAACTACTCCTGCCTTGGCTACATCTTCAGTTATTTTAGGTAATAGCGATTTTACAAACCATTCTGCCAAAATTTGGTCCGGGATAAAAACTTTCACTAAACGACATCAACGTCGCCATTCATGAATATGGTCTAAAATATATGTGGATGTTGACTGTTTTAATGAAGTTAATAATTCCGTTCCATTGTCATATCGGACTGGCAGCTGAAAATGAGTAGGGAAGGAAGTGGCTAACTGACTAAAATTGTAAAAAGAGCCTTGTGGAAACTCAATGTACCACTTGCTGCAAGGCCAATCAAAGTGCGTTGAAAAAGACGAAGATGAATTGAATCATCTATAATGGAATTCGATGCACACCAGATATGGTAAGTCATCACATGATTAAACGGATCTTCTCCTGACTTCCCCTCAAACTTTGATATGTCACTGGGCAACTTATTCGGCATTGGCAGCCAAAATGGAAGATAATTAATGGGATTGTTTGTAAGGGACGACAAGTCAGGTAAATCCAAAGTTGCTATAAATGGTAACTGACGGTTCCGATCCCAAAAACTTGGGGTCATAAGACCAGCCCTAGGAGGAGGATATCCAGGATAACTTGGTATCAGATTTGCATTTGGGATATTATATCCTCCTAGAAAACTAGGTTAACCGGACCATACTGGGGTTGTTGAGGTTGTTGATAAGTATACCCAGGGTACGGTTGATACTGATAAGCCGGGCTTTGCACATCAGGACCAAATTGGTACTGTCCCTGGTATGGTTGATAAGTAAATTGGGGTTGACTTGTGACAACCGTACTAGGCCCAGGTTGTCCTACAGGCATTGAAACCGGAGTCTAAATTGTAGGTCCAAACTGAGGTAAAGAGGCCTGAGGAGTTGATACAAGAGAAGTAGAAACTAGAGCTGCTGATAATCCAGAAATAGGTGGGTTGGATTGAACATAGGCCGTAGTAGTTACAACAGACGTTTGGGGTGGAGTTTGAGGTGAACTAGGCCCAGACTGATGAACTACCCCAGGTGTAGAAGTTTGAGTAGTAGGCTGGACAGGTTGCTGGGGTGAACCAGAAATCAAAGGTTGTCCAGATTGAGATGACAAGTGCACACTAGGTTGCGAAGTCTGTTGATCCCACACCACGTTCATTCCATGGTATGGACCCATAACAGGTTGAGCATATTGAGGACCAAAACCAAGTTGAGTGTAAGGTTGATAATTATATGGTACATTTCCCAGTCCTTGAACAAATGATTGACCTGAAGGTGGTTGAAAACCTTGAGGTTGGTATTGACCTTGAGGTTGGTACTGACCTTGAGGTTGGTACTGACCTTGTGGTTGGTACTGACCATGAGGCTGGTACTGACCTTGAGGCACATATTGATACTGAGGTTGACCTTGAGGTACATATTGATACTGGGGTCGACCTTGAGGAAAATATTGTCCCATAAGGATGTAATGTCCTTGAGGTTGCCCCCCAGGTGGTAATGGAATACCTTGAGGTTGCCCCCCAGGCGGTATTTGAGTACCTTGCAGCCGCCCCCCAGGCGGTATTGAACTACCTTGAGGTTGTGGGTTAGGAGTAGTACCAGACATCATAAGAATCTCTTCGACACTTAATGGTTTAGTTCCAATATTACCAGGAGATACTACATATTCGATGGGTTGAGGAGATGCTCCTGAAAACATACCAGATAAAGACTGATACCCAGGAGGAACAGAAGGACCACCATGTAAAAAAGTTTATGGCGTCTGAGAAAACAAGGATGACTGTCTCGACATATTCAAAGGAGGATAATAACCTCTGGGTGTTGGATGGAAAGGAAATTGAGGTGGTGAAGATGCGGGACCTGGATTTTCTAAAAAATTGGTCAACGAAATATACCAAGCATCACCTCTAATGGGATTATAGAAAATGGATTCACTATCCCTAAGTTCAATAGCTGGTTGATTTTCAGGGATGCTTATACCTTCGTTCAGACTTACAAGTTCTTCTATGGAAATGAGTCCAGAAGGAAGATTCTGGGTAATGATAGTTTCTACCCTGGGTGAACTAGGACCACTAGAAATAGGAGAAGCAAATCCCAAAGATGGAGTAGCAGCAGGTTCAATTTCAGGTTCAGAGATTTCAAGTTCTTCGGCTAATGAACTAGTAGAAGTAATACTACCAGTAACTTTGGAGAATGAAATCGATTTAGAAATATGTTCTATTGCTTGAACTAGATGATCAAGATGTATGATTAACGAAGACTCTCTGGCCTCCGATGACCCAACTCTACTTTCACTAGGTGTGACAAGAGCTCGCATCCCTTCAAGTTGACTTGGTGTAAATTCAAGAGGTTGCCCGTGAAGTCGACGGGATTGTCTTGATAATTCAGCCACGATTAATTATTTAATTACTTCACACGAAAACAAAGAAAATCTCAAGAAAACCACCTAAAGTCTCTAAAGAACCAAACAATTTGAAGCACATGCCTAATAAATCTAGGAGATCAAACCACACACAAACAGTATCTTTCCGAATCGAAAACACTAGTTGGTGATGAAATCCAATGTCGCAGAATTCAATACAGAAATGGCGGTTGGAACAGTTACCCCGACAACTTGCTTAATGAAACACACTGGCACAAGTTTCTCCACTATAACTGTCTCGAGTGAAGATAACCCCCCAGAGATTCCAATTGAGTCTAGTCGACGTCTGCTCCAGGTATAGTGGGATCTTCCCTCCACTGTCAGCTAGGAAAGAATCCTAAAGATTATGGCCACTAAGGTCACCAACGGAAACAAATATACCTGGGGGAACAATCTATGATCCGATACGCACACAAGGGTAGAGTAACAAGCTCAATCCCCTTGAAGGCTCCTTGACATAATCCAAGGTTTACTAACAAGTGACCCCAAGCTCCTTGACAATGGTCAATCCAAGGTTTACCGTTTTTAATACGTGAATATCTTCTATCGTTCCCAATGAGGAAGGATTGATTCCCACACTGGTTCGGATATGATCTTGTGCTTCTCCTTTAAGAGGAGCTTTCCCAGAGCATAGATGTAACAATTGGAATTTCTCCCTACCGCAAGATCGACTACTTGTTTGTTTAAACTATCTTGGAGAGTTAATTACTCCCTAATCCAAGATACTAGCCTAAGCTATGTTGGTGAAAAGAGCCCTAGAAAA
>APFE030009822.1:129805-146425 GCA_000404065.3 Pinus taeda
CCCAGCGAAGTCGCCAATTTGTTGGCTGGATAAATCGTTCTTTCGGACAAGACTGATCTCCCTAGTATTGAATGATATCTAGCAACAAGGAGCATAAACAAATCTACTTTTCCCTAAACATGTTTCAATTCATAAATGAAAACTAAGAGGTGTAACAGACCCTACCTCGGTCCAATGCTTGTTTGTGGCAGCCTGGTTTCAACAGCTTCAAGCAATTCCTCTTTAGTAACCTGCATACACAAACAAACACATATCAAAGAACACCTACAAAGATATTATAATAAAACATGTTCATTATGAATATCAAGGAGCTCATAAAATAAACCATTAGAGATAGTTCATTGAGAAAAACAAACTTGATTGTATTAAATTTATGAATAAAATAACCTTAAACCTTTGCCTTGATGTTGCACAAGTTCTTTCCAGGGTCGCAGGAGTCTCCTCTACTTTGACAAGCCTCACTCACTTCCCAAATGACATGAAAGGTATGTGATCTCTCCTCTCACAAGCTCAAAAATGAAGTCTAATTTCCAGCAACATTTACCCTCAAGAATCTTCAGCTTTCAACCTCTCCTACAACCAGCCCAATGCCTGAATTTATAGTGCAAATGGAGGAAGTTGCAGGTCCACCATTGAAGGAATAAGTTCCTCCTTCAATGGGATAAGCACCTCATATCATGGAGTTAGCTCCCTTAGTTATGGAATGGATGAACCAAGGTGGAGCGGACTTACCAGTGCAATATTCCTTCTAGAAGTGTCCAGAAGTGACCAAAGATGAGTTTTTAACAATGAACTCACGCCTTTTTAACTTTTACAGGGGTTCGCACCCATCACTCAATAGACAGAGCGGTCAGGTTCACAGGGGACATGACCATTGGGTGCGGCACCGCAGGAAATGCTAGGAGAAAGTGCAAAACCAGGATTTAAGATATTTTTAAGGTCTTTCTCCATTTTTCAAGGCTTGACATGAAGAGCTGAGGCTTAAGACTTGCAAAGGAGGTATGTATGAGTGTTGATGGACTCACACAAACTGTAGAAAGTCATGGTGACAATTTTTTGTGTAACACTACGGGCACCCCTTTGTCTTGAATGCTAGTAATCACATAGCCCCTCTAGTTCCTCTCTAACCTATATTTCTTCCTCATGGATTCTGCAAGTGCTAAGTCTCCGCTTTGGCCATCTATTTCCATGTGGTCCCTTCCTGTACAAGGAAGGTTTTAAATCCTGTGAATTAGCTCTAACGTAATGGGAATCAGCTCGTCCAGCCACAAGTACCCCGCATGCACTAGGCAAAGAAGTTGCTTGATGATGAATATTGTGATTGGTTCCCAGTGAAAATGTGGAATCCATATTTGGTGGAGTAGCCCGGCCTCCTCCACCCCACATAGTCATTTCCATGGTTGCAGTGTTGTAACTACCCATTTATTGCTTTGTTTCATAAGTTGGCTAGTCTCCAAATGTGGGAACCTTTTGCTGTCCACGAGGTCCCAGTATTCAAATTTCTTTGTGGGTATGCAGCCCAGGACTGAACCCTCAAATATAATTCCATCTGGGAGGAGGGGGGTTTCGAGTGCACGCTTAATGGTATCCATGTCCTCGTGTACTTTTTCTTTCCCTTTCCGTGGGGGGACATATTTGGGTAGTTTTACTGCAGCGCACATTGGTTGAATGTCTTCCTCCACTTCTTCATCTCGTTCAATATCTTCTACAAAGGCTTGAAGATCCTCCTCCTCATCATCTGTCTCAATATTAACCATCTTGCCCTTATCTTCCATATTCAGTTTACCGAATCGTGGATTTCGCAGAGACATACGGACCGGTCCTCTAGCCTGTGGATCCCTTTTGGGCCTTAGCGTCTGGGGTAATTTAGGGATTTTTGATGCATCCCCTACTAATGGTGTAGAGCTCTATGTGGCTCCCTTGGTTTTTGACATCATTCTGATCAGGGAATCCTGTGTCTCCTTTGGTAATGCTTCAAACCATGGACTTGCTCTCACAACCTTCAAATTCATTAGGTTCATACCCAATTGATAGCACAACAACTGAATTCTCAAAATGCCAAGGGTTGCTCAATGGAGAGCCACTTGTGATTTATAGGCCTTTTTGAATTCAAATTCAACCATTCCTCCCATATTCGGCTCATTAATGCAAGATTGGCGGCAGATAGTCCCAAATCTAGTTCTGACTTTGTGTCTTAATTGCCCGTCGTCCGCTCCTTGTTGCTTTAAATTGGACATCATGTCATGAGCAGTGACACCAACGGTCACTTTCTAGCCTACCTGCAGGGCAGCGTAACCCCTTGTGCGTGTACATGACCCGTGTGTCATACTGATCCTGCGTGCAACTTTCGTGTTGCGTAGCTCCCATGCAGAGTCTTTTATAGTCTCACGCTCTCTTTCAACTACTTGGAGTGTTGAGACTGTGCTTCCTACGAATAGTCAGGTGGTTGCACCACTGGTTCGAGTCTTCAAGTCACCTTCCAACCCGGTTCGTGGGCCTTCCTTAGTTACCCTGGTGCCAGTCAGCGCCTCGCGTTCTTCCTTATGTAGTGTGCTTCCCTGGTTACTTTGTCTGATAAGGTGCAGTTGCACCCATAGTAGCAGCGTCATAAATCCTTATAGTGTAGTGGTATGGCTGGCTATTCCTTGTCCCATCATGCTTAGTTTCTCAGCATAGCATGCACATGTGACTTCATTTGCTAGTTTGTTTATTTCTTCGTCCAATATTGTGCTTTTAGTTCTCAGCTGTAGCCGATCATCATCGATTTCATGAAGTTTCAAGTTCCCTCACCGAATGGCTTCCTATAACTGCATAATTCTGTTACCCGGGTCCTCGCGTACTGTCCCAATTGTGGAAGATGTTTTATGGGGGTTCTTTTCTGTTCTTATGGTTTCATCTCTTCTCATCAGTGTTGGGATCACTTCCGTGCTCTGGTTTTTGCTTATGGCCCTATAAGCCCATCAAACCACTGGTACGTGCAGGTCCTAGTCAATTCATCTCACTTGGTGAAATTTGTTCATGATTCTGCATAGCTCTTTGAGTGCTATGATGTGGAATGTTTGTCATGTGTATCGCTTTTCCTAATTCCACATCTGGTTCTGATTTTCGATCCTTAGTCTGGGATGTGCTTACACAGCACATGTCTACCCCCATTGACACAAGTGAGCACGCAAGCTACCTCATCCTAGCTTCCCGACTCTCATTTGCCACTGGGGATGTCCAAACTGTAAGCACATCCGTCTTCTACATTTGCGCCAGTTTCCAATGGTCTTTTGATGTGCACTCCACCATCATGTGGGTGTTGTGTGCAGTGTCCATTCCATCACACCGTACTACTGCTGTTTCAATACTGCGCCTTCAAATTTGTCCAGGAATTCATCCACCGCTATCACCCCATCATATGTTGGCAGTTCCTTTGCCTCTGTCATCACACAACGTAGTGATCTAATCATCATATTGCAATTCAGCATTGTCACTTTGTGCAACCGGTTCTGACAACTTTCTACTTCTTCATTTGAATCTGAAGTACAGGAGTTATCACGCTCCCATGAGATTCTCCCATCTGTAGTTGGATTCACCCGATCCTAGTCTTGTGCCGTTACTTAATAAATACAATCTAGCTCATCATCACTTTCTTCGTCGTGCACTATTCTGTGTAGCATGCTCCTTCGGCTGGGTCTAATGGAACTACTATGCATAGGGACTTTTTCTCGAATATAGTCTTCTGCTTCTTCAGGTTGATGACCCCATTCAAATCAGTGGCCCAGTCTATTCCTAGCAACGCAGGATAAGGATTGATGTCATTGACAATCTCTGTTACTTCAAAGTTCATCTGTGTGCTCGCGCCTTCGATGTCAACTGTTACCCCTTGCAACATCCCCATGGGAAAAATCTTCTGTTGGTTTGCCATTCGTAATTGAATAGGGGACCACTATAACGTGGGCTTGCCCATATGTTCCCATGTCTGATTCAGTAATACATTCACGTCCAAACCTAGGTCTAGGATTACTTGATCCATTTCATACTCACCAATCTATGTTATCAATTTCATTTCCCTCCCAGTGCACAATGTATGCTTCCCCAATTTTCGGACTATGTGCGGTTCCCCTAGCCCCGCGCACCTAGTGATTAGCTCCTGTAGTCCCTTAACTACCTTGTTGTCATGCAACAGTTTCATGCATGTCTCCAGAAAGGTAGTAAGCATAGAAGATCCATCCCTGGTTCTGGTTGATCCTTATTACCTGAAGTGGAGGCCTCCGCAAATGTATCCTTTGTGCGCTCTAAGTAAAACTCAAGTTCCTTTGTAGGAGCCTTATGAACCCAGGAATCTTCCTCGAGCTACTTCCCCTTATCCTTCCCTGTGGTTGCACCGCTTCTGAGCATCATGTGCACATTTGGGTCTTATTCGTATGATTCATACCTCATCATTTGGATATTCAGAGTCGGAGGAGGCTAGAGTGCCCCTTTCTCAGGCATCTGTGTGATCAATGTAGGACAACCTATCATTTCATGATCAAACTGAGCATAGTATGAATAGGATATTCTCGTCGGGTTGGTACAATCGCAGGCATAGTGCCCTAGTCCTCTGCAATTGTAGCAAATTGACTATCTACGACTCCTTCATGGTCCCATTCCTCCTCGTCCTCGACCTTGCCCCTGAAATCCAGCATGCACCATCCCCACAGCTGGGTTGAAGCCTCACATTTCTACCTACATCCTATAAGCTGGAGTCTAATCCATCACTAACTCATAGTTGCCACAAGTCCCCTTGTCGTGGCCCGCTGACCTACAGAAATTACAAAATAACTGTTGGGGAGTTTGTGTATACTTCTGCAACAAATGACAGTTATCCATCATGTATTTTCCTCCTATCTGACAGATCACACACTATAGTGCAAGTGCCACACTCGACCCTAGCTATGCCTCTGGTCTCAATGGCATTGACCCCCCTCCTGCCAAATAGTTCGTGAATACTGGATATTGATCCTTGTCATGGCCCTGGCCCTTGCATTTTATGCACCACATTTCCTCGCGCGCCTCCAGCTACGGTGCCCTATTTTGCTTCAAGCTCTACATTTCTAGGAAGAGATTCTATAGTTGCACGTGGATTTGTTGAACTCCCAGCCCCAAATTCTATATTGGTGTCTCATGCAACCTTATCGCCATTTCCAATGCTTTGGCTTGGGTTGAAAGCTTTTGTTGTGACGACGCTGTCCTCAAGTCAAAGATGCCACAAACCATGCGTGGTGTTGCGCATCCATTAGTGTCATATTAGCCTCATGGATCATACTCTTCAGCTGTTGATCTAGATCCCAGGGGGTCTCACCCAAAAGCATCGCAATCTCCTTAAATCCAATGATTAACTGTGTCTCTGACTTTGGCTGGCTAAATTTTCTGTTCAACGCATTCTGGATCTCTGCTATCCCGACATTTTAGTGGTCATTAGAGTTCTTGATATACCATGTCAACGTGTGATCCTGCAACGCACTCACCAATGTAGCCTTCTTAATGTTGTCTTCTGTGACTCCTTGTGCTTCCCGCACTACTCTTACCACGAACCAGAATTGTTCCGGATCCTCATTCCCTACTCCTCTAAATACAGGTAGCTTGACCACACTTGCCATGCTGAACTACGAGGTTGGTGGAAATGGAGGTGAAGGAGGTGAACCGGGTGGTGGCGTGGGTGGAGGTGGTAACTGCAGAATGCACTGCATTATCAAAATGACTGCACTTCTTGGAGAGACCCAAGCGAGCTCTTCCTCATTCCCTCGTGAAGGTGAAATTAAGGGATTGTTTCCTACTTCCCCGCTACCTTTGTATATCTTTCCACTCCGCATCGTTCCAAACATTAATATATTCACATAACCCGCTTTTCACATAATAACATCTTAATCTAGGTCTTCAAAGATTTAATGTACTTACCTTGCGGTATCTTGAGAAACCGTCGTTCTGCTTCACTATAGCTCACAGTTGTGTCTATCGCAAACTCAGTGATAAATCCCCCTATTATCCAATTGAGCCAATGGTCCACTGCTCACGCAATCTTATCTTCTAATGCCTCTAGTTTATGCATTAATTCTGGAGTCCACACTATCGGTTGGTTGAGCTTACACCTTCCCTAGCTGTTGGCTAACCTCGTGATCCACTCATACATTTTAGAAGAAAAGGACATGAAGAAGATCTCATGGATTTCCATATACACATAGTGATCCAGCCATCTTTTCTTGGATACCTGCGGAGTTTTGTTTTCCTGTGTCACGAACTCGTGAAGCTTCTTGTCCAACCACTCTTCAATTTCCTTATTTGTTGGGTTCCATTGGCACAACATCAGACATTCCTTAAGTAGATCCTGGTCTTGGCAATGGAACCATTTGTTGGCTTGCTGGGGCCTGGCCCAGGTTCAGAACTGATTTAGCTAAAAAAAATCCGAAACTACCGACCCTTTTGGCAACAGTCCGCAATGCGCGGACTGAGGTCTCACCCAAGGTAGTATGGGAGGGTGATAGAACTAGGTTTCCACACCCTAGGGATGTCTTGATGAAGTCTAGGATGTTTGTGAACTGAACCTGTGTGCTTGCACTGCTCCACGCAGCCATCTGTCCTTTGCAACTTGTGCAACTGCTTCAACGTAGCTCTGTAAAGAGCACGAAGAGGTGTTGTCTAGATCCTTTATCCTCACTATGTTATTTTTATAGATCTTAACTTAATTGTGTGGACCCAATATTCTCATTAATCATTCAACATTCATAACAAGTGCGCGTAATCATAAGACTGTAAAGAGATGCATAAATATAATAGAAGAATAAGCACACAATATTTCAGAATCAACTTATCTTTTATTAATTCTCTGTCCAAGTACAATCCCAACTCTTCCCTGTGCACTCAGCTGCAATGGTCCATGCACATAATTGCGGACTCTACTAGGCCTCTGCACACTCATTTGTAGAGCCTCCTCCTACTATTACAACCAAAGACTCTTCAGATTTACTTCTATCTTCTAACCATGCCTTCAGATCTATCTGTTACTTGTCAAAACTAACACTGACTTTGCACTTAGAGCCTCACTCTTTTTATACAATCCCATGGTTTGCGGACCATGGGTAGGCTGACATACCATACATTAAATCACATTATTTTTGGGTAGACAACCCTAGACTCTCACACTCCACGCCTACATTTCGCAGGGTGTTTACATTGCAATTGACCAAAATTCGAGATTCAAGCCCCAAAAACATACTACGGGGGGATCCGTTGCCCAACATGGGTAGAGGTGAGTGATTATGTGAGGTTGAGTGTAAAACTAAGTATGAGTAAATCCATGTATATCAAGTGCAACAACTAATCAAACAGAAGGAAAATCAAGTATGTAAGGAGAGTTGCCACAATGAAAACCATTGGTGAAAAATAGGAAAATTGATGCGACGCTTGTGAAAGGAAAATGAAAACTTAAAACAACACTTATACAAGTTAAAACAAGCTGACATGCTAACAAATACGAAGACAAATAAGTAAAACAACACTTGCACAAGAAAAACAACAAAAAGTAACACAAAATGTGGTAAAAGATGACAAAAGTGAAACTCACCGGAAAAGCAACGATGACTGCACCAAAGGTTTGTTGATCTCCTCAAGAATCTTATAGCTCCAAGATCTAATATGCAAATGAGATCTATAGGTATTGACTAAATATATTTGATTGAGTTAGGGATTATGGCGTGCATGCCTAAAATCAAGGAAAAAGAAACACTTGGCAAAATTTTATAAAAATAACAAAATTTCCTCCTTCGAGATACTAAAAATAGATACCTATTTCTTAGGGTTGTTTTTTCGGTTTACATGTTTTCTTTTTTTCTTTTTCCTGGGAAACTTTCCATGCACACTACCAAGAAATACTGCGCAATTTTGGGGAACTGGGCAATGTCTCGTCTCAGTGTACTCTGCAGTTTTTGAGCTCAGTGAAGGATTATGTAGTTTCTAGGCTCAGTGTTGGACTACATTCCATGACTGCATATTTTTTGAGCTCAAGACTGACTGCTAGTATGGACTGCACAATTCCCATTCTCAAGGTTGCTTTCAGTTGCTTTCCCTCAAGGATTGTACAGTTTCTAGAGGAAAGCACAGAAATGATATGAGACCAAGTCCAGAGATTAGCTTATGAGTTAGAAATATCAATTAGGTGTGGAGACAAGCCAACAAAAGCACAAATAAAAAACATAAGCCTCAATTAAAGCATGAATACCTGAATCAGTGCAAGATTGGATCATGTGGATAAGAAGGAAGGCTCCAAAATCGAAGCATAGGCAACATTTTGGATGGTGGTTGTAGCTGCTACAACAACGTTTTTGTGCATTTGGATATGTATGATGTAACATTTAGGGTTTGTGATTAGTCCGAAAATATGTTTCTTTTTTTCTATGTGGTTCATAGCTATTGGAGATCAATCACTTGCTACATCCATGGAATATTGTTCTAGAAAGGTCCACCTAAGGGGATCACTTCCCATCAACTCAAACACAGAGCCTGAGCTCAAAGTTGTCAAGAGAATTGAACTTGTGACTTACCAATAATAGAGGTGCTTAACAATGGGGAATCTCCCAATTGACTTAACCCTTAGGGCTTATCTTGAAATCTATTTCGAATGGGTCATCTTAGAAATTATGCTATACTTTTTTGTTGTGATGTTTTAGACCATGAAATTTGGGCCATATTGAGAATGCATCTCAAGGTATGTTTGCTAAAAATATTAGATTCTAGTTCATTATCATTTTTTAGATATACCCTATGGAATATAGGGTGTGTGAGTGGTCCTAAAATCAGTTTCAAATGAGTGATCATGGAATTTTCTCTATAACTCATTTTCTAGTACATGCTAAAATATGAAATTTTAAGAGGTCTGAAGAGACATAATGAAGTAACACAAGTACAAAATTTAGAATCAAATTTGAATAATTGGACATGGGAATGCTATACAAGTTTTATGTTATGAAGAGGCCAAACATAAACTAGTTTTTGGAAATTTACCATAACTTTCACTTGGCACATCAGATTCTAGTCAAGTTCATGGAATTGTAAAAAATAGATATCAAAGTATTAGAGGCCAAAATTTCCAATTTAGAAGGGCTCAATCTCAAGGATATATTGAGAAAAAGTTAATAACCTATAAGGGACCTAATATTTGATTAGAATATCCTTCTTTTGGGTGACTCGAAATAGTGACAAAGAGGATTATTATTATTAATTTCCAATATGGCTCCAAAGAAAGTTCCAAAAGCTACTACACTAATTAAACCTCTTGAAGTCTCATCCATCACTTGTGAAGAAA
Organism: Pinus taeda; assembly: GCA_000404065.3. Classification (NCBI taxonomy): domain Eukaryota; kingdom Viridiplantae; phylum Streptophyta; class Pinopsida; order Pinales; family Pinaceae; genus Pinus; species Pinus taeda. The sequence continues at coordinate 139,128 of APFE030009822.1, forward strand.
AAGAAGACTTATAATTTTGTTCACCCAATTAAAGAAAAAATTTAATGAAATGGATGGTAGCTTATAGAAAAAGGTGGACTTGCCAAGTTCTCAAGAAAACCTTAAAAGATAAAGGATGGATGAAATGGAAAAGAATATGAATGAAAACAATGAAGAAATTAACCCATTTCATTCTTAAATTATGATTTTTTTAAATGAAATATGTATATTATAACACACCCCACTTACAACCCATCATCCTACTAAGGTAGAAAGAGTGAAATTACTATTCTGACCTAATCTCCAAGGTATAGTTATGGAAATGGAGTCTATATTTTTCTATCTTTCTAAACTTTCTCAAAAATTAAAAATTGATAATTTCATTGCATTCGTCTCATCAATACCTTTCCAACAATATAAAGTTTTCCTCAATCCAACTCCTAGATCAAAATATATGGCTGATTAAATATGTGGCCTATTAGATAGTTCCATGTCATTCTCGTCTTCCAACTAGCACCTATGGGTCCTCACATTGTTTCCACGTAGCCTTCCATGTCATTGTCACATCACCGCCACATGGAAATACTATCCTAGTTGTTGAACTGATCATGCTAGGTCATATCGTGTCAACTGTCGACCTACTCATGTCATAATACAACCTTCCACAACCACAAGCATATGTATATTATAGTGTACACATCATGTGAACCATCCTTTCCACCCCCCTAGAAATTAAATCTCAGCATATCCCTTTACAGTCCCCCATCGAAACTATCAGGAAAGATCTTTTGGGTTTACATGTATCTCTCGTGGACCCCACCTCTTACACTTACACATCACAACACCTTTCATTATGATTGTGCACTAAGGCTTCACACCCACCACATCATCCCAACCTTTTCCTTTGCGATGCATTTAAAATTGTGGGGTTACGTGGAGCTTCTAGGTCATGTGGCCATATCAACCTACCATGTCATCACTTCAAAAAATCGGATCCACTCAATCAAAAATTTCCCTCAATAAAAAAATTCAACCTACCATGTGATAACTTCAACCAATTGAATCCACTAAATTAGAAATTTCCCTAGAAGAGATTTCCAATGATATAAAGAAGTGTGCAAATGACCTCCTGGATCAATGATAGATGCAGTCAAAGTTTGGCCCATAAAAGGTCCAAATCTCAAAGACCTCGTGACTCTGGAATCCCATAACGCTTTAGAAAATTAATTTCAAAAAGTCCCAGGGAGTAGAGGATTAGGGATTTGTCAACTATCGGAGTTGGGGCCGTCTATTGAAAAAAATCCATAACATAAATTAAAGGCCTAAATCTGTTGACCCTATAAAATTTTGATGAATTTTTGAAAGCAACATGATTGAACCATTTACAAAGAAATTTCTCACAAAATAAAGGATCGGGGACCCTTTTCTCTCTCCTCCAGTGAGACAGATGGAAACATATTATTACACAAAGGTTTTATCAGCAACCACCCACTTCTTAGAGGTGGACATGTGGCAAGAAATTTCAATTCTTTGAGGCACCTAAAGGGCCCATATAAGGATGGAATATGGACCTATCATAGGTCGACATGTGGCCTGGTTAATATTAGCATGATGTCATTCCAACAGCAGATCTCGAAGGGTTAGAATCCTATAACTATTTTTAAATTCACAAAAGGGCATTGGGTTGCAGGAAGTAGGGAATAGTAGTAGAGAAATCTCAAAATCCTGGAATCTCGAAGTTATTTATAATTTCATTTGAAAGATCAGGGGACCAAGGAATTAGGGTTATGGCTATGTAGAGTGGAAGTTCTAGGAAGAACCATTTTTGGCACACAGGAGCCGCCAAGTGGAAATGGGCCTTCCCACTCTTTCCAAATGAAATGGTTAAATCATGGTCACTAATGTGGTAGATCCCCATCCATCTCAAAGTGGCCTCACCTAAGAGAAGCTCTGGTGGGTAAACAACCATGGATATTAAGCGAAAACTTTCCCTTAGAAATTCAAATTCAATAAAGTGAAACTTGTAAATTGACAATTGTGATGAATTTTTGGGGTTCAAACCTTTCCTCTAAGTATTCTCAAGAACCTTTCCGGAGGAGGTAAAATGGGCTTGCCACCTATCAGGCTAATGTGGCAACCATGTCAGTGGATGGGACCATTATTAGGTGAGTGTGGTAGGCAAGCGAGAAAACATTTAAGGAAAAACCATCTACCCTTTCTGTCAACCCAATCGAAATCCACTACATGTCTCCCATACGCCATCTCTTCCTTTTCCCTCCTAAAAACTCCCACAAACTGACCATTTCACCTCGCACACCAACTATTGCAATTTAAACTTGTTTATTTCAAATTATTCTCTATCTAGATGCTCCATCTATTCATAGTTACCTTGGACTCTTATGGGAATAAGTACCCTAGGGCTTCGGGTTGGAACCACAACAGAGCAAGAGAAAACTACATTAAGAAACACTCATACAACTCAGGTAACATGCTTATATAAACAAACTATGTGATAGCAACCATACCCAGATGTCCTTCATTTGGGTAGTTCCAGCAGGGTTCAGACCCTTTGCAACTCCTAATGATATTTGAATCTACAAATCAACCAAGTCAAACATACATAGTAGCATATAGATAAAGCATTTTAATGAAACTAACTTTATATCAAATAAGCAAATGATTAGTTATACATCAAAATAACATTCATACATGAATTACAACAATATATGATTCATAAACGAAGTTAATCTCAGGAACAAGACAACGTTTCTTTTTATTGTAGAAAGCTGTAACTAACATGGAGATAATTCACCCGAGTATTCTTCTTCCACATCCAAGTGCAATCGTCCTCCAGATCTGTCCAGTCCCAGTCTTCAACAACCTCTTTTCATAACCAATACCATGATATCTCAAGCAAGTGGGAGAATATGAACACTCAAGGAAACAAGGGTTTCTTGAAACTTGGGGAAGTGCTTGAATCACAGGGAGACTTCAGAGTAAGTCAGGGATAATCTCAGTATAATAATTCTATCTCTTCTCCTCCTTAAGGCCTTCCCATAGAAGTCTATTTATACTTCTCCCAATTAGTTTTTTATTTGGGAAACAGTTGGGCCACGGGCACTAGGAGGTAATCAACAGGCAAAACCCGTGAACTCCGCCTATAATTAAGGAAATTATTTTTAAGTTTTTTAAAACATATACGTGGGTTGGGTACTGACTAACCCTCATGTACATGCTTTTATCTTAGGGAAAAGTGGCGTATAGGGAATAAAACACTGTTTTTAAAATATTTGGACCAAGTTTGGAAGGAGGGGTTGCCCTAGGCCATAAACCAAGCATCACAAATACCAAGGGTGGTAAATGAAGCTATAACAGATGCCCCCTAATATATAATGTCAGAAGGGGTACATGATGGCCAAAATGTATTAAGTATATGGAAAGGAAACCTGTCGAGACTAAGAAAAACTTCACCAGAATTCAACCTGCCAAGCCATCAAAAAGGGATTAGAAAGAAATTGTTGTCTAAGGTAGGCATACCCATGCTCAGAGAAAGTAAAGCATGTCCACATATCAAGATCCACTATGTATACAAGTATAAAAAATTGAAAGTACATAATGGATCATCTAATCGTGATTGAAAAAGTACATGTCTAAATATCACATATAAGAAGATGATCAATGAAGCTGAAAGATGAAGCTGATCACTGATGTCAAAAATTGATCCCAATAGTACCAAATGAACATGATGGAATAAAATGATACTACAACACAGCTCATGTCAGCATATAAGATGTCGCTATGAAGGACTACAACATATACGGCGCATGGTGTCAACTAGCAGTAACAGGAGCAACTGACAAGTGAACCAAAACATGTTGATGCAACCTGAGGTCTTCACCGACCGCCATGGTACATTTCTACACAATGGGAATAAATGATCTGAAGTCAACCACGTGAGAAATTGTTTGATTACCGATCATTGATGTATACTATTAACAAATGTGATAGTACTCACTAATAATGAAAATGAGAATCAAGGTACCCAGTAAAATTTAACAAGTGCGAATGAATGATCTAAAGTTGAACACCTGGAAGAATCTATCAATTAAGGGAAAATGATGGTTTCCCACTGTCAATAGTCAAGGAATCTTCGAATGATGACTGCAAACCCCAAGGCACTGCCAAATGGACTCTAAATCTTTGTCCCATAGCAATGAGTCGTAGTCGATAGGAAAAGATCTACTAGAAGGAAGGCATTAAGGCATCCTTCATCAATCTAGCGCAAGTGTAACCCGTAGGCCAATAATGTGGAAGGAATCAGAAGAAAAAGATGTAGTAACCCAACCAAAGTACATTTCTAGCATACACAAGATGTAGCTAGCGCACGATAGAAACCCTCTGAACCAACCAATAATAAAATATGACACAGAGGCGAGGAATCCACCAATAGAGTCAAATGGAAACCAAGGCACTGCATGACTCCCAATGTGTGATAATGAAAGCTGATGTCAAATACAAGGGAAACCACTCAGTCAAAGATCCATGATACTGATTGATGTTGAGCACAAGGTGACCTATCAATAATGAAAATAGGGCCAGGGTGCGACTCTAGGCCTGCCTTTAGAGCAATATGTCATCATCGATAAGGACAAGACCCTCTAGCAAGAAGTCAATGGAGACCTTCTCAAACTGGCATGAGTGAAGGATCAATATAACTAAAGTGATGAAAAACATGACACTGACGACCAGGAATGGCCAACTGAAAATAGGTCAATAGACACCGCAGAGAGGCCAACGAAGGCTTACTTCCCTTGAACAAAAGCACGACTCAATTATGACTATATGGCAGCATATGATAACTCTGTATAAGTTCGTCATGCAGGAGGCATGGGTGAACTCTCCATATGATTGGAAGAGGTAACCAATTGGAGGAGAACTGACTCAATAACAAGGTTAAGACATACCTAAGTCAAACTAAATCCCATGCAAAATGGAGGAGAGAATTTATTTTGAGTGCTTTGTTCAATGGTGACACAGCTAACTCTAGCTGCCAACAATATATGGAAATGTTCTCCCGTTCCCGCTCTTTTTGGAATATATAATTTTTTGTATTTTTCTTTAAGCTAGAAAAAGAACAAAAGAATGCTATAGTATAGTGGAAAGAACGAGTGTCAGAGAAATAGATGATCTAGTTCCTGGGATGGAAAAAATCCTATACTCAATGCAGGGAGGTGAAACTGGTCAAGGAAACTCAAAGGGATGTTCCTTCCACGGGTCAAATGATGTGTCAAGTTGTAGAAGCTAAGTGATTGCATGTTTGATTTCAGAGAAGACATGGTCAAATAAGTGGCTTAAACATGAGTCCAAATAAAGCTAGCTCAAGGCCAAAAGGTGCAAATAGTCAAAATGAAATGCAGCAATACAACTCAACACAAAGGAGCCTCTAGGGTATAAGGCCAAAAATAAGCGTAGAAGCAAGGAGAATGTGTCTTCAATGCACAAGTCATGGTGGGACCAAGGAGGACTCCCGAGCCTACTCAGTATAACAGCATGGGAAACCAATGTCAGTGAGGTTCTAACTAAGATGCCCATGTAAAGGATGGCTCTACCATCGCATCATGATTTAAAAAATCGGTGAGTGAACATGGTTTGCTAACCAAGACATGATGGGGTCGACCCTATGGCAAATGTATCGCTGAATGGATGCTAGTATGCAAGATGCAATGGAAAAAATGGTTTTCCCTAACCTATATGCCAATGAGTGAACGATACCTACCATGACGGGTCAGTGGTTATGGGACTGAAAAAAGATCTCGAAGAAGTACCCAAACTATCCTAAATAAATAACCCGTTCTCGACAATCCAAGCCCACAAGTCAAAAAATTCATGAGATGAAAAAACCAAGTTTTGAGAAACAATTTTGAAATTTCAAAGCTATATATTGACTTTTAGACTCACAAATTTTCCATTTCTGTTTGGAAAAGATGTGTGGATCAAAAATGAGCAAACTTGCATCTGAAGAATTGGACCATTCAAATCGCACCAAAGTTACCAGGTAACCCTCAAATCATGCTTGCAATGTTTTGTGATAATTTTTAGAAGTTTTTATTAATATTTGACTGTGGGAATTCATGCCAAAAAATCCAACTCTGCATACACGTGGGTTGGCTGTGATAAACCTGCATATACGACGACCCTACACACGACTGTGTGTAAAGGGAACCTGTGTGTACGTGAGTTGAAGTTCAAACACAAAATCTAATGGTTGAAACTCATTTTTTTTTAGGATGGCCATCAAATGGAGAGATAGAGAGCATACCACAATTGACAATGAGGTAATGAATGACCAAAATGCACTAGATGCATTGAGAGGGTGTGGCTTGTTGAAATTTTTCAAAATGCCGAGCATGAAATCCAACACACACCTGCTCAAATTACTGATCCACTATTGGAGTGTAGAGGATGATGCCTTCATGATAGATCAAATGCCTCTCAGGATTGAGGTGGAAGACATCTACTTTATTACAGATCTCTCCCGAAGAGGGGAGGTTGTGCTTTCGACTGACAGGACAAGGAGTAGTCTTTCAATGGAAGACTATGTACATATATACTGTCTTGGGCATTTGGAAAATATTGGAAGTCAGATTCCAATCAAACATGTGGATAGTTTATCTTTGAGGATTCTGTTGTTTACCATTTCGAGGGTAAACGGATCAGATTCACTATATCATGCTTCACGAGTGTCCATGATCCTGGCAGTGGGATGCCTAACCATGATTTTCGACTGGTGCACACCTCTTCTGACCAATATGAAGATCCATCTGACCTCCATTCATGTAGGTTTTAACCTCGTACAGAAATTACCTGCATACAAATTCTAAATCACAGGAAAAATAAAAATACGAGCGCATAACACATAAAACACATATGCACAGAGATTTTCCCCTGGATCCCAAAAACGGGGCTACCAGCTTGATCTTTTATTATGTTCCTTTCAATGTTGAAATACATATTTATACATGCTGAAGCATCCAATACCATGGACCGAAAACCATCACGTCCAAAACCATGGACCAAAAACCATAGGTAGGTTCGCCCAACCTAATATAGGGTCCAAAAAAAAAAATTCCCGGGGCACTGCCTTGGACCCCGTAGAAGGGGGCTACCTACCCCCCTCAAACCCCTTGGATAGGGGTGGCTACCACCCCCCCATGACCGCCTCGCTGTGCAATCGGCACAATGAAGGGGGGGCTCCCCCCCCCTCTAACCCCCCAGTTCACTACGTAGGTTAGTCGTGGAAAGAATATAACACAACCCAA
>APFE030009822.1:149555-233758 GCA_000404065.3 Pinus taeda
CCCTTCTCTCCAATATGTCCAAGCCTTTGATGCCACAACATGGTCTTCTTTCCAGAGACCACTATATTTTCTGCTCCATTTTCAGGAACCATAGAACTATTGCACCTGTCAACAACAGTGCTACCTTGCAGCTTGTAAAGAGTTCCAATCTGAACTCCTCGCATCAATATCAGTGCTCCTCGAACCATCTTGCAAGTATCCTTCTTGAACACTGTCTTTACAACTGCATCATCCAACTTGCTTACAGAAATCATATTTCTGGCCAATGCAGGAATATGCATAGCACCCAGAAGTGTTCTAACCCTTCCACCTTGCAACTTCAACTTTACTTTTCCACGACCAATGATTCTAGCCTTCCTATCATCTCTTAAGAAGACATCACCACCATCGTAATTCTCATACTTGCAGAACCACTCGCTATGGGGAGTGAAGTGAAAAGATGCACCTGAGTCAATTAACCATGCCTCATGATCTACATATGTACTTGAAGAAGCCAAGTACACATCCCCACCTTCATCTGAGGTGGTTTTCGCCTCTACAGAAGGAGCATCATCAGATCCTTTCCGTTTATTAGGAGCTTTAGATTTACAATCCCTTCAGAAGTGCCCTTCCTTTCCGCATTTCCAGCACACCACCTTTATAGGTTTTCCTGGAGATTTAGATCTCCCTCTAGATTTAGATCTCCCACTCGATGACTTATTTTTGTTTCTGTTCTGGGATTGTCCTCGTACAAACAAGGAATCACCATTCTGGTTGTCCATATTTTTCCGTCTCATCTCCTTCGTCAACAAGGCTGAGACTATTTCATCAAACTGCAAAGTAGTTGCATTGCTACCTATTGCAATAACCAGACTATCCCATGAATCTTGGTATGAGAACACAACAAACTAATGCACTTATTTCATCTAAATTTTAATATCAACAGATGATAACTGACTTACCACAGTATTAAATGCATTCAGATGCTCTGTTTCACGAGTCTCAATCTTTCATCCTCAGGTTATACAGTTTTTCCACAGGAATTAGTTATTCACCAGAGACTTAGATTTGGTCAAAGTCCCTAACTTGTCCACAGAGCCTTCGCCATAGCTTCCCCTGATACATTCAGCAATACTGAATTTGAGACACACAATCGTATTGTGCTCTTTGCCTTCCGATCCAACTTTTTCCATTCTTCATCGGTCACTCCCATTGGTTTAGTACCCAGATCTAGTGGGGACATGCCTAGGGTGAATTTCGATGATGAGTTTTTCGCCTTGTGGGACCAACAAATCATCACAGTCAACGACTACCCATATGTTGGTATGGATTTCCGAAGAGATCCAGACTTGGTGCTGCCACCAAACATAGCATGGGGAGACATAGGTAATATTTTTTTAAGTTTTTGTCAATTTTTAAGATATATATTTTTTTCTTTTTTAAATATGAAATGAACTTAGAAATACTTTTGATGGGACAAAATACTGACAAAATGATCATGCTCCAAATGAGGGTCCAGTGAGAGAAAATGGATTCCTGAGGCACATGCGTCACGGAAGAGGTGTCAAAGAGGAAATGGTGGAGACAGAGAGAGTCCTATATGCAGTTCAAAGAAACTTGGTGAGATTGACTCACCAGGTACGAATGATAACCATAGAGGATCTACCTGAGGATATGCAGTGCCATGTGGTAGGAGTACCACGGGACTGGGTCTGCATACTTCGAGGCATGGCCAATGCATAGTTAACTTCTTAGCCGCTCATCCTGAGCTGGGTCGATATACAAACTGGACATGATTATGGGCATTAAGTCCCAATTTTGTTATTATTTTTTTTAACACTTTATGTATACACAAGCAGTTTTATGATACATATATAGATCCAAATTTTTTATGTTTGATGAATGATTGACATGCCAATCTATTTCTTGATTAGCGATAAAGTCCACTAATGAATTCTTAGATCGTGGAATGTGAACATATGTAATATAAACAAATGATCGTTGCAACACTCTCACTCTAAAAAATTGGTGATATAAATAAGGATCACGAAACGAATAAATGTTATTTAATTGTGACACTACCAGCTGTGAGTCAAGATACACTACCAACGAATCAATTCCATAAGAAATTGCTTTAGATAGTAAATTAATAATGATAGTATATTCAGAAATGTTATTTGAAGTAGGACCAATACATACTCCCTTTCACACCATCAACTGACTAGATGGATAATAAATCACCCAAGATGCAAAAGCAATATTCCGAGTGTGCCGACTAGCACCATCTGTGAATCCGAAATATATCGTCATCCATCAACACCTGCCAAAGCAGATCAAAAAAATGTCGATATCACAAAATTCCCAACAAAATATGTACAAAATACAATATATACAAACAGAAAATTTCTCAGTCGGAACCTAAGAAAAATGTTTCTTAAGGTAGAACTCATTTTGGGGCTTTGCCAACTTGTTCCCTTCAAAATTGACTAATTCATAAGCCCCTATTCCCAAAATTCGTTTTACTATAAAGGGACCATACCACATAGACTTGAATTTTCCTTCCTTGAAGGGAAATTCCTTCCCTGAAGGTGTCTTTATCTTGTTCATAGACTAAGACAAGGTCGCCTTCAGAAAAGACTAGAGGATGGACAGCTTTATCATACTAAGTTTTAACCCTTTTCTTATGCACCTCATTTATTATGGCAGCATCTCAACACTGCTCATCGAGATGTTCCAAATGAATGAGGCGTTCTTCGAGACTAGAAGTCTCTAGAAGAAGCTCTACAACTAACTTAAGGGATGGAATTTCACATTCAATAGGAAAAATTAATTCCAGCTCGTAAACTAAATGAAAAGGTGTAAAATCTGTGGTAATCTTCATCGACGTTCAGTACGGCCAGAGAGTCGGGTACAACATGATGTGTCAATTGGAGCAATTTTTGTCAATTGTCCTTTGCAGGACCATCTTGAGGGACTTATTCATGGCTTCGACTTTCCCATTAGTCTGAGGATAGTATGGAGACGAATGCTCCTGCCAAAAGCCCAAATTAAGAGCCAATTCAGTCATCAGTTGGTTCTAGAAGTGATTTCCATGGTCAGTGACAATCTCTCTCGACATACCAAAACATGAAATAATTTGATTAAAGAGAAACAAGGTTGTTGTTTCACTATCATTTTTGTAAGTAGGCATGGCCTCAGCCCACTTCATAAAGTAGTCTACGGCCACTATGATATACTTGTGATTCACCATTGAAGGTAGATTACAAGTGGTAAAGTCGATGACCCACTTCGTAAAAGGTCCGACAGTGATAACAAGAAAAAGAGGAGTTGGATGCGCTCACATATTCTGAGAATAGACCTAAAAATGGTGGCAACATTTGACGTCTTCAATACAATCTTTGAAAATTGAAGGCCAAAAGTAGCTAGCACGCAAAATTTTCTCGGCTGTTGCAAGCCATAATAGATGACCACCACAAGCTCCACTGTGGCAATAATTGAGTACAGATTCTACTTCCTCTAAAGTTAAGCAATGCCTAAGGATTGAATCAATCCCTTGGTGATATAATGTATCGCCAATGATAACATAGCTTTTAGCAAGGTGACGTGACTTTCGATGCTCATACTTGGTGGAAGTAGGTGGGAACTTTGAAGTTTGGAGATATATGATGATATCTCCATGCCAGGGATCTTGTGAAGAAATGAGGAATAAATGTTTGTTTGGGAAATTTTCATCATGAACAATGTCTTCTTCACAAGGTAGCTTAGAAATTAATTCCACAAAAACCAATGACTTCTTAGACTTGGCTGACAAGAAATCAAGATCAAATTCTTGCAAAATAACAATCCATCGATTGTATTTGACCCCAATCACTCACCTACTAAGGACAAACTGAAAAAGATTGACAGCCGCTATGACGAAAGTTTTGCGTAGCATAATATAATGACGAAGCCGCTGGACAACATGGACAGCTCCCAAGGCTAATTTAGGACCTACTAAGCCTCGACTCAAGTAGTAAATCACATGATCAGAGAGAGCATCATCCTCCTAAACCATAGCCATACCTATGGTTGATTCTGCCGTTGCGAGATACAAAAGGAAATCTCTTCCATAATCTGGTGGACTCAACAATGGGGCAGAGATTAATGCTTGATTTAAGGCATTGAAAGATCATTGTGCAAAGTCATCCCATAAAAATGGAACTCCTATCTTCAACAAATGCATAAATACTTTAGTTATCTCAACGTAGTTTGCTATAAATCTTCTCAAGAAATTTGCCTTTCCTTGGATACCTTGAAGTTGTCAGATGGAAGACGGGTGAGGCAACTAAATTATTGCCTCTACCTTGAAAGGATCTACTCCAATCCATTTAGTTGATATGATGAATCCTAACAACCGACCAGATGTGACCGTGAAAATGCACTTATTCAGATTCAACCAGATTTTGTAAGATCGACATCTCTTAAAAACTAACAGAAGGTGACTAGGATGATCTATTCTCTTTCGAGAACGAGCAACTAAGTCGTCCAAGTATGATTTGATGACATGTTTGATGTCGTGGAAAGCATAAGACATGGCCCTCCGAAATGTATCTCCAACATTTTTAATACCAAAATGCATCCTTTTGTATGCAAAGGTACCCCAAGGACAAATAAAAGCTATCTTATGCTAGTCCTCTGGACGGATAGAAATTTAATTATAACCAGAGAATCCATCCATGAACAAAAATATTTCATTACCCACACACTCATCAACTATTTGATCAATAAACAGTGTGGGATAATTGTCTGTCAGACAAGCTTTGTTCAAATCCCTAAATTCAATGCACACTCGTATCGTTCCTTGTTTTTTATCTATCGGGACTAGATTAGAAACCCACTCCGTTAGAGGAATGGGGTATATGAAACCCGCATTAAGCATCTTTTCAACTTCAGATATAATAGTTGCTGCTTTCCTAGGATTGACTCATCAAAGCTTCTACCGAATAGGCTTGGGATTTTCGTACTTCTTGATCTCATGCCGAACTATAGATGGATCAATATCAGGAATTTCCTCATAAGACCAAGTGAACACATCTCGAAACTCTTTAAAGAGGTCAATGTAAATTTGAATCTCTTCAGGGGAACAATCAGCTCCGATGAAGACATTTTCTATAATGTCAGGATTCCTATATATGTTTATAGGTACATTTTTTGAGATAATCGACATATTACCTTTGACAAATAAATGTGTTGGAGCCAAAGTATTTGACATTGTACAAACATCACTAGTAAGAAGATTGGAGAACCTAGATTCGACTTCATGCAATGGAGTAAGAAAATACAAACGATGATTTAAATCTTCCTAAGGTTGATCTACACCATTCATCACTTCTAAAATTGCTTCATCAGATGGTAGAACGATATCTAAGCAATCCGAAGCAGAAGTAGAGTCAAGGGTCCAAGCTAGAGCCACATCACCATCTAGCTCCTCCTCTGAAAAAGGGGTGCGTTATAGAAATTTTTGGGCACTTCAACCCCAATCATAAATTTCCATAAACTAAGGGCTCCTAAGTCCCTAAAAGTGTTGCTTCACTGCCTAAAGGAACAAGGTCGGCTGATTACATCATCTCCCATAAGTTCTCCACTGAAAATTTCTCATAAATGGTCAAAACTGGACCATACTGAATGCTCAGTGCAGAGGGTACGATGCATATCACCTTCCTAGTGTACAAGGTGCAATGCATACTGAATTGCTCCTCTATAGGGTTTGATGGTCGGGAATGGACAAATGGCAGGGACAAAAATGCGAGGTGGAAGATCATGGAATCTTCCAGAAGCTTCCCCTCTGACACTTGCCTCTCTATTTTCGACCAGGGATGAGTAAGATATCATCATTCTCTAAGTGGAAGCAAGAACTATCAGAGAGAGGACACTAATCAAGATCCCAAAAGATGACTCACCTCTCTGTAATCATCTATATATGGATCCCTCATCACAAAGATCCAAGGGCTGGAATTTTGTATCTTATAGAGAAGTGATGTTGGTTTTCTGGTGTACATTCATAGTGTTGGGTGATCTAATCTTTTCTTGAGGTGAAGAAAGGCTTCTTAGCTGGAGGATGATGCTGGGTTAGAACATATGGTTGTAATCCTCTTGCTACTTTTCATCTTAATAAATCTATTCTAGTTTCCTTCCATATTTTTGTGTACTTGTTTATATATGCATTTATATGGTTAACACACATCTGGTCTTGTGTTATTTATGAATATAGATCTTTGTTTCCTTGATAGTAGTATGTTGTTGTGATTCCACAGGTTCTTTTTGAAGCTGGGCAGATGAAGAAGAAGTGGCGAAACTCTATCAAGAAGGAGAAGAAATCGAGCGCAAGACCAAGGTTGGTCTTCTTGGTTCTCCTCTTGTCTATTTTCATAAAAGGGAACGAAAGTAGACTTTACTTTTTTGTTTCTAAGATAGCCACCCATCTTAGTGGGAATAGCAGCATCCGAGTGGACACTATTCCCGGTAAAAAAATGGCGACTCCGTTGGGGAGCGACTAGATTATTTGTTAGCCTATCTATCCTTGTTTCTTTTATAAACTTACAGACGGAGCCTGAAGTCAAGCCAGCTAGCCTTCGAACTGCATTTGTTATACAAATGCAAAGTAGATCAATGCTGCTTCAGTCTATCTCTAGGTTTTGTTTATGAATTAAACAATAGATCTGCAAGCAATCTAATTGCCCTAAGTGGTGGCTCTAGTAACCTCTTTAGATCACCCCTGTGTTTTACGTACATTGAACATTACTTTCTCGGCCTAAATCCCTAAACTGAATTGAAAACTGTGAGTGAAAACCTATTTAAAGTCTCGCACTGGTACCATCGCACCCTTCCTTCAAGGCAATCTATATGCATCGCACTTCCCGAGTGCAGTAGGTGCGTTGCATACTGGTTTCACTGTGTAACAGGTGCGATGGTCAGGGAGGGTTAACTTTACCCTCAGACTGTGTTTTTTTCTCACTGTTTTCAGTCCTATTCAGGATTTTGCTGTCTGTAGTCAGTGTATTTCTGTGAAAACCCCCTTCTCTTGCATTATTCCACATCCTTAGTGCAAATAACTGTAAGTGTTTTTTATGTATTGTGCATCATTTTCAGTTCTCTTTTGCAAAAAAGTAGCATAGTCGAACTGTCGTCTCTAGATCTGAAAGTGTCGTAGCTATCGTTTTCAGTTTTAGAAAACAATCCCATTGTTCTTGATAGTCGATTATACAGTTACTATTGCATAGGATTTGAATTAGTAGTTTTAAAGTGTAGAAAAGCAATTTTCATTTCAAAATCGCAAAGTGTCTCTCTTGCTTTCACTTCATTTTGAAAAAGAACTTTGTTGAGTACTGTCGCTTTAAAAAGTAATTCAGATTTGCACATAACTTTCTTAACATCATTCATACATTAAGAACGCTAAAAACAAATACATGCATGTGCATTTTCATTTCGACAGCTTGGTTTGGTTTAGGACTGTGCATTTAGCGTGTGCTATGTGCTCTGTGAAGAAAAGATTCTTGACTTTCTTCCCTTAGTAGCTAGGATTTTCATTGCTAAAAGAAGATTAAACATTTGTTTATCATCTTAGACTGCATTTTAGGAATTATATACACATCATGCGGTGAACCTGAAAGGCAAATTGTTAAGCAAGATCAACTTAAAATAAATTCAATGAATCTAACAACGCTTTGGAACTTAACGCACAACATCTAGATGTCTAGGCTATAGACGTATTCTGGCGTCGTAAAACCTGGTAACTGTTGTTTTTAGTGTTGGTTGGGTGATTCCTCCACTCTGAGACGACAAGTGCCAGTACGGACTTGTGCTCCCACGTACCGTCGAGTATATATTGGAAGACCACAATAGTTTGCATCCTTTATCCTTAGGAAGCCGTGTCTGCCGCCCTATCGATCGCAATGCACTGAACACAGCATTCAGGAAGATTGACTGTCGTACCATAAAAAGTATTTTGCAGTTTTGCGATTGGTTTGGTAATCCTCTCTGCCTAGATCTCCAGAGAAGTCCATTTTTCTCCTTTTCAGACTCCTTAAAGGAAAAGGCCCTCTGAGCACTTGTCACTTCAGGCCCAATAAAAATCGAAGGCGACTAGAGTCATCTTTTGTTTTTTCTCGACTCTTTAAAATTAAAAAAACAAGTTGTGTCAAAGCATCTAAAAATTTATTTTTAATCGGAATAACATCACAAATTCCCCTCGTTGGTCTTTAGGTTGAGAAAATGGAGTCTACCAACCAAGGATTTTCCCTTGGAGGAAATCTTAGTCCCTTCTCCTCTTGGGGAGATGTTGGTGCACCCCATATGGCCACTTTGTCACTTCCAGGATTGACAATGGGTTTGCCTGTCTGGCTCTTCTCTACCTCTGTTGTTCACAATCCCGTAATTCCTTAACAGTCAAATCAGTAACTAGATGACACTAGAGTTGCCTCCCAACCTTCTACTTCATCTGATTCTCCCTCTCCTCCTTCCTCTTCGCTTGATAGAGCCAATAAAGCTAAAAATCAAGTAACTGAGAAGAAGAAGAAGCAGAAAGAGAAAAAGGAAAAGAAGAAAAAGGAACCAAATCAAAAGGGGGCAACCAAGCATCATCTTAGCGAAAAATCCTCACACCACACTGTCGAAACCTAAATCTCCTTGTGTCATTTGCAATGGAGACCACTATCACCGAGATTGTCCCTGTATCCCTCGGATCTTAAGGGACTGGTCTCCTCGTTTGCACAATCCGGTGGCGTCAACCTCTAACGATCATGTTGAATGCACACCATCAACCAGTGAAAGTGAAGCACATGGATAGAAAAGGAATCCCAGGTTTCCTTGTAAGTTGTGTGAAGGCAATCACGCCATCCACCATTGTCCCTTCCTTGATGAGGCTAAAAGAGTTTTGGATGATCATCCGGTTTCACTGCTACGACTTCCTCCTGGATATAAAAAACTCTTGCCAAGTCTTCCATCGGTTGAAAATCTAGCTGGACCATCGTTGTGGTTGTCTTAAGCATCTATCATTGAAAATGAACCCTTTGAATCCATACCAGACGAAAGTCAAAAGGTTGAGACGGCAGTTGACCCGGTCTTGCCTTCAGAGTGCTCATCTTCAAATGATACCGTCACTAAAGAGAAAGAGAACAACACCATTCAAATTTTTTTCATCAACATAGACTCTGATGAACTTGGGGGTAGTCCTCCCGTTCCTTTATCGTAGGAAGGAAGTTCATCAGAGTCATATCCGGCCGTCTATTTGGGCCCACCACCAAGAAACCTAGTCGTTTCCTTCGACTGGAATCTACTAGGCAGACCCCGTTTACCAGCTAGTGTACCATTCAAAATCATTGTACAAGCTTACAAGATGGTTATGGTTGGTACCATAATCGATGAATGGGCTTCTGGGAGTATCCTTTCCTCAACTGCTTGGAAAGCGCTTGGTTCGCCATCGCTTTTGCCTGAAATGAGAAATCTGATAGGCTTTGACAAAGGAACAAGTCGACCTTTAGGGATCCTTCCAAATGTGCCCATTACTTTTCACATGAACGTGATGGTAGTTCAAGGACCCTTCGATTATAATCTACTCCTTGGACACGACTATATTTATTGCATGGGAGCCATTGTCTCCTCACTCTTTAGAGTAATGTGTTTTCCGCATGAAGGCAGGATGGTCAAGCTCGTAGACTAAATGTCATTCCCCAGTTCACACATCACAAATAGTCAAATCCCATCCCTATATGGTCTTTTCACGCAAGGAATGTCTCATCGATCTCTAGTCCATCCACCTGATGAGCGCGAGTAATTCAGGAGGATGTGACTGAAACCCAGGGGGCATGCACCCTGGTCTGTTTCGACAGGAAAACCTTAGGTATAGAGTAGATTTCCACGAGGGATATATGACTAGTCTGACGAACCCGTCCTTACAGGAAAATGGGATCATGCTGGAATAAGATACCTTCGTTAAAGTTATGTGAGTGGAGTATCTCTACGCCACTCCCCTTTGTCTATTTCGGTAGACATCGCCAAGGGATCTTTCTGTCTGCTACGCGGATGGAACTTTCATGGTAACCTGGGAATTTTTCCCTATACTTGGGGCATGCAAACCTTTCCACATGCAAGCGAAGAGCAGCTATTTATTTTTTAAATTTGTAGGACCTCTAACCCTTT
This sequence comes from Pinus taeda, assembly GCA_000404065.3. Lineage (NCBI taxonomy): Eukaryota > Viridiplantae > Streptophyta > Pinopsida > Pinales > Pinaceae > Pinus > Pinus taeda. The sequence goes on from APFE030009822.1 coordinate 159,711, forward strand.
AAACCCGTAAAGCTAGTCGTTTCCTAACTTGCATAAAGAAAGGATCCATGGCAAAGCTTGAGAGATGTAAGCCACTTCAAAATAGCATCTCAAATGAGACATTCTTATCATACGACTAGCGAGCAATGTTGTCGCAGAGTTCAAGCTCGTTAAAAAAACCCTCCACGAGCAGTTTTAGCGCATAGTTCAAGCTCGTTAAAAAATAAACATAAGTCATGAGAAAATGTTTCCCCCAGTGTTTAAGCTCATTAAAAAATGAACTGGTAAATAACCATTGTGGCCTTATCGCTAACTTTTGAGCCTTGGTCGTGTTCTCGCCATCACCTCCACTCTGTTTTTAGCTGATCATTCACCCCCATATGATTTTTTACCCCTTTGAGTAACATCTGTGAAGAGTGATTCTATTAGCCATCCTTGTGACACTGCCGTGATTGGAAAATTCCAAATCTTACCTGGAATCAGCTGCTATCCGAAACCATCACTCGTTCCTCGGAAATGAGTCTTCTTTAAGCTCTTTTCACCTGACTCATAAAATATGAAAAGATTGTTGAGCGATTGGCATCTCCGGCTCATTAAATTCATTGGAAGTGCTATCCCTCCTCTAGATTTTAATCTTTTTGGACCTGAGGGATTATTACACAAAAATATCGAGTGCTTGTCTTGTTCGGCTCGTTAAAACTATCGAAAATTCATCCCTTTTGTATTATTTTACGCTTTTTTGGACTTAAGGGATTATATGACGAAAAAGAATCATTGGAGTCTCCTTTCCATTCCTTTCAGACTCTTTAAAATTGAAAGGGACCGTGTTATCTTTGTCGTTAAACTCGTTAAAACCGAATAGCAACAAACTCGTCCAAATGGATGAGAAGGAGTTTCATTGTCACTAGGCTCACTAAAATATAGCGACAGGTTCACCCGAAGGGTGGATTATAGAACAAGCATATGTTATCCTCCTCAAGCTTGACAAAAATAAAGAGGTACTGGTCAGCAATGACTGGGGAAAATTGGGAAGAAAACTTGAAGAAACTTTATTGGTAGCAAGTCACTCTTGAACATGACACTTTCCTTCTGCATCCATGCCGGGTTGGGTTGTTCTGTTCATTGGTCATCACCATTGGTCCGTCACACCATCCATCTTTGGGGTTAATGCTACCAATCCATCGTTAGTGTCGCCGATATGTTCAAGAAAAGTCATTCAGACAATTCACCTGTGTCTCACCCACTGCAATACATTAATGCTTCATTCCTTCATGACCGCCACCCTGAACCCTATATCGTCAGATTGTTTTCACCTCCAAAATTATTTTCTTCGTTCCATGTCATTGATGTGGGATTTATTAAGGCCCTCCTACGATGGGTCGCTTCTTGTCGACATCAACTCCTTATCCAAGAAGTTGTCTTAGGAACAACCCTTTCAGTACTTTGAAGCTTGCATGCCTCAATGGCAAGTTTCCCACTTTCGGCGACATGTTTACATCAATGGCCTTCGACCGAGAAATTTTACATGGTGTTCGACGCCAAGTCCTTTTTCACACCACATGAATTGTATTGTAGTACCTTGAGGGTCATCGTCATTATTGGTGATTCCTCTTGCGCCTGTTAACAGCTTACATCATTGGCTCGTAATCAGGTGATGTCTTTCCATGTTCGACTCCAGAACATTTTTCACATGGATCGACTTGTACTCCGAGTGAAGATTGAACAATTTTTGAAGACTCCGGATCTAGTTTCATCCATCCGGGCTGCGATATATTCAGGAATATAAAGACATCAAGTGTACATTATTTCCGAACAGATTATCATCCAAATCAAAGGATGATGAGTCCATATCATCAGTTTGTCACACAGACGATTGTCTGTCTTATGTACATGAAAATGAATTTATAAAGCTGAGCATGGGAATGCCTGCCTCATCTAGATCATGAAAAAATGTCGTCAAAATAATGTATTGTATTGTATCTTATTACAGGTCGCCTCCCAGCTCAGAAAAACTTCGGATCCTCATTGTAAAGCATTTCACCCGACATCAGAAAGATTAACGACCTCATGCTTTAGGGGGCAACTGTTATAGACATTTTTTGGCACATCAAGCCCAATCATAAATGTCCATAAAATCAGGGCTCCTAAGTCCCTAAAAGTGTTGCTTCACTGCCTAAAGGAACAAGGTCAGCTGATTACATCATCTCCCAGAAGTTCTCCACTGAAAACTGCTCATAAATGGTCAAAACTGGACCATACTGAAAGCTCAATGCAGAGGGTGCGATGCATATCACCTTCCCAGTGTACAAGGTGCAATGCATACTGAATTTCTCCTCTATAGGGTGCGATGGTCGGGAATGGACAAATGGCAGGGACAAAAATGCGAGGTGGAAGATCATGGAATCTTCCAAAAGCTTCCCCTCAGACACTTGCCTCTCTATTTTCGACCAGGGATGAGTAAGAGATCATCATTCTCCAAGTGGAAGCAAGAACTATCAGAGGAAGGACACTAAATAAGGTCCCAGAAGATGACTCACCTCTCTGTAATCATCTATATATGGATCCCTCATCACAGAGATCCAGGGGCTGGAATTTTGTATCTTATAGAGAAGTGCTATTGGTTTTCTAGTGTACATTCATAGTGTTGGGTGATCTAAGCTTTTCTTGAGGTGAAGAAGGGCTTCTTAGTTGGAGGATGATGCTGGGTTAGAACATATGGTTGTAATCCTCTTGCTACTTTTCATCTTAATAAAGCTATTCTAGTTTCCTTCCATATTCTTGTGTACTTGTTTATATATGCATTTATATGGTTAACATACATCTGGTCCTGTGTTATTTATGAATATAGATCTTTGTTTCTTCGATAGTAGTATGTTGTTGTGATTCCACAGGTTCTTTTTTAAGCTGGGAAAATGAAGAAGAAGCGGCGAAACTCTATCAAGAAGGAGAAGAAATCGAGCGCAAGACCAAGGTTGGTCTTCTTGGTTCTCCTCTTGTCTATTTTCATAAAAGGAAATGAAAGTAGACTTTACTTGTTTGTTTCTAAGATAGCCACCCATCTTAGTGGGAATAGCAGCATTCGAGTGGACACTATTCTAGGTAACAGAGTGGGATGGTCATCTATAGAGTTAATGATAGATTGATAACTAATTTCTACTGCAGACATAGGAAATTCCATTCCACCAACCTGGCCTCCAACTAATGTGGTCGTAGATGAAGGTAAGGTCCAAGGGTCTAAAAGATAATGAGTTCGAAAGAAATCTTTCTGTGAAGGCCCTTTGGAGGATGAAATTGCATTAATTCTAGTTGTAGGATGGGGAAGGGAAAATATACCCATCAAGGAAGAGTACATCCCTACTCCTAAATTGTTTATAGGTTGATGGGGATTATCCACCAATGGAATTGTAGAATCCAAAGTTGCTCGAGAGTCACCCAAAGAATAATCTAACTGATCAATTTTAATAATTCTCCCCTCATGAGGACAACAGAGGATGTGGAATAGAGATGAAACTATGGCATCCATCTCATAAATCCAATTCCTTCCTAAGAGGACGTTGTAATCTAGGTTGGCATCAACGATTTCTACCTTAATATTAATGACCTTTCCTCCAACACATATAGGAAAAGCTGAGATAATTCCGTGTGGCCTATGAGAATGAACATCAAATGTTGTTAAGAGAGTTGATGAAGGAACAAATAAAGGTGATCCAATGGTCTTCCAACATGACATAGACATTACACATGTGGAAGCTCCCTCATCTATAACTGTCTAAAAAATATTGGTTTTCTCGTAAGTAGACTTTATCTAGAAAGCCATATGGTGAGGAAGTCTCTTTTTGACATTCAACATGTCAAAAGTGATCACTAAAGAACCTTTTGGATCCACTGCCCCAATTGCTAAAAGCAAAGCACTTCTTTGAGCAGGACATAATTGGAGTACCTCCAATGTAGACATAGTGCAAGGACTTTGAGCCAGATCTTCCATAATCAAGTACTTCTGGGCTACCATAGAATTAGGGTTAATAGTCAAGCATTTTGCAGAAAATTTTGATATCCGAGGTAGAGACCCAACATAAGGTCGCTCAATATGAAGTGGGTCTGTGGTTTCGGGAATAGATTTACCCTTATATGTTTTCATTTCACCATAATCACATGCTCGTGTGGCAACATCAACATGAGAGTTCATCATATACACATTTGAGGAATTTTCCCCTTCATGGTTGCCCCCTACGCAGGTACCAGCATTCGGGTTTGCACTAGAAAGTAATTGATGCCCTTGGGGAAAAGGGTTAGTTAGGATAGCTTGGGTGCTAGAGGACACTTGCTAGACTAACAAGCGCTGGGAATCTTGAATCTTGGGGTAGAGGTGAGTCAAATGATCTCCATTGCATAACTTGCATGGAAATTTAACTTTCTTTTTGGACTCTTTTCTACCTTCACCGACACCATTGCTGAGCTTGTTTGCATTACCCTTCCCTTCCTGGTTCTTCTTCTTACCTCGTCCCTTCTTCTTGCCATCGAATTGTTGATTTTCCTTGGGGTTAGAACCCTGGACAACGTTAATGAAGGTATGTTGGGAGGGTGAAGGTGTAGGTAGTGCTGCCTAGTTAGAAGAAGCAGTTTGTAGAGACCATTGCTACAATTGGTTCAAAAGTTTCACCGTATTTTAGTCAATTGATCCAACTATACCATCGATGTGAGGGCTTGGCTTCGATTTGGCTAAATCAACCTTGGATCTAGGATCATTAGGTAGGATTTTTTTAAGACTCCCAAACTGAGAATATATCAGTTCTAATTGTTGGGCTCAAAAAATAGCCTACTCTTCCGAATAAACACCAAAAAGAGAAACGTCCTTGGAGATCTCAGGTTGTAAGGATTTTAGAAACCATTCGAGACGAAATTCTGGTGGAATTTCAGCTTTGATAAGCCTCTTTCTCTGTCTCCATTCTTGGATATGATATGAAATGTGAGTTGTGGTGTCTTGATGAAAGTTGGCCAGAGGCTCAGTTCCGACTTCATAGCGGACAGGCAACTGAAAATGGTTCAAGAAAATATTAGCCAAATTAACAAAAGTAGTAAAGGTGCCCCCTGGCAACTCTATATAGCATTTGGCCACATTCCCGGTTAGGGTGCGCTGAAATAACCTCAACCTGATCGAATCATCTATCAGGGAGTTGGATGAACACCATAAATGGAATGTGGTCACATGGTCTCCCAGGTCTTCACCATTCTTCCCCTTGAATATTGGAATATCCAATGGAATTTTAGTTGGGACTAAAGTCCAAGCAGGATTGTACCTAATTGGATCATTCGTCAATTTAGTCAAATCTGGCAAATTAACCGTGGCCAGAAAAGGAAGTCATGGAGGACCTTGGGAATTCCATCCGAACTAAGCAGGGTTCTCATAGGTCTGAAAAGAATGACCTGGATTTTGAAAGGCACCAGCTTTCCCGAAGTAACTCATAGGGCCTACTGAACCAAAGGGTGATCCTTATGGTCCAGTAAAATTCAAATTTTGACCAACTCCTGCCGAAAATCCTCCATAACTGGTGAAGTTATCCCATAACGAAGTATTGAAAGGAGCTGACAGCCCCTGATAAGGGTTCCAAGCATTAGAAAAGGGTGAAAAGCTTGAAATTAATTAACCGGGGAATATGGTACATTCCCTTGTTGGCCAAAAAATTGATTCCTAGCTCCTATCCCACTAACTACAGGGTTTTTCCAACTCTGAAAGGGGTTACTACCTTGACTTGTAAAAGGAAAATGCATTGACCCTATTGTCGGATTGGAATGTGGTATATGACCACTTCCAAATGGGAAAACCTAAAAAGAAGCCGATCCACTCATCATGGATGTAGAGGCGGTTGATGGTATATTCAAAGGAACCGAAGGAATACCTTGAGAGGGCATTCCAAAAGGAAAAAATCCAAAACTGGATGCATTAGCTTGAGAACTTCCACTCATCGACAGAATGGAAGTAGACCCAAATAAGGATGTGCTAGGAGTGTTAGAAGGGATGGAAATAGTTCCTCCCCCTTGCAGAGATATGGGAGTCTGCATGCTCACAACCCTCATCGTGGATGCTGTTGGAGAGGTAAATCCCCTCTACAGATAGAGGCGATCCCTACTAGCCCAGAACGGGTCTATCAACAATCAAACAATGCTATCACGCAAGTTCCTAATTGCAAATAAAAGGTAGGTGATGAAGACCTACTTGGAATCCACGCTTTTGTGGAGCGGAACATCACCCACATTCCTTTCCTTGGGCCGGTCACGATCCTCCACTATCCACGTAAAGGACACCTGACACAAGAGAACAACACAAACACAACGTGAAATCTAATGATATTTAATTATCATCAGTCAGGAAGATATAATTCAACTCAACCACTACAAGTACAGAGAAATGAACCATAAATATTTCAATATATTAAAATCAACATAGGAGAATACAACCAGCGTCCGACGTCAATCCTCCTTGGCTGGGTCTCAGCTACACAAGTTTGCCGAAAGCTTAAGGGGGGGGGACAAGTCTCTCTCTTCTTTATGACAAAGTCTCTTACTTAGTAAGCTTATGGATGCAAAGAAGGCTTCTTACAACTCCAATCTTTTGATATCTTCCTTTCAGCACAAGTATTGCCACTAGAGTCAGAACTAGCTTGCTCAAGCCATGGAGACAAGCTTTTATAGAGGAAAAGGAAGAGATAAGGTCAATCCCCACAATAATGGATTTGGCTTCATTACTTGGAAACTTCCATGGAATGGTGGCAAACTACTTACCATCCAAGGAGATTTGAAGCCAAACCATCCTCACTTAACTTGGAGTCAGTTTGGTGAATGAGTTGGACAAAACCTTCGGAGGTTTGATTAGTTCAAAACTTTGCCCAAAATGGTTGGCGCGATTGCGACTCTGGGATAGAGCGCTAATGGCACGCCCTTTCAATAGGATTTTCCCCATTGGCGCGGGCATAACACAGGCTACCAGCGCTAATGCAAACAGGGCTGTTTTTAAGGGCAATGAGCAAGAGATGTCTTAAGGGCATATGAAGCTCATGTTTAGAGGTGAATAATGCAAGTGGTTTCAAGTCTTGTCACTTCTCGCAAGTCCCAAAATATGTCCTCCAAGATGCGGGAGAGGGAACAGGGACGATGACAAACGGTGACAAATTACTGTGTAACAGATGCCATGCTTCCAGCTGTGGTCATCGAAAGGATAGATGTATATGGACCTAGGCTTGAAGGCCTATGAATTGGAGTTCCAACGTATAACAAAACATCTAGATGATCAGGAGGAAGAGGAGAATTTGAAGCCACAACTGACTCTTAAATCTCTTCTACTTCAATACTATCTTCCAACTGGAAGAGTACTCGACAAATAACTGGTGTGTTCCTCTCTAAATCTATGCTAGGACTAGGTCTATCTTGTGAACTAATGACCCCAAGCAGAGGATCAATCTTTGATGTGCCTACTGCCACTGGTTGGAAACCACTGGCAGAACCGCTCCTATGCCTTCTAGGAGAAGGCTCTGGACTCGTAGGTGAAAGCTGACGAAGTCTTCGAGATCGTCGAGATGGTCGGTCAGCCACTTTGAATTATTTTACAAAATCTACTTAAAGAGTCAAGAAAATTGAAAAGCTAGGCTGACTAGGAGTGTTGAGGAAGGTAAATCCCCTCTGCGGACAAAGGCGATCCCTACTAGCCTAGACCAGGTCTAGGAACAATCATACAATTCTACAGCGCAAGTTCCTAATTACAGATTAAAGACCAGTGATGAAGGCCTACCTAGATTCCAATGCTAGTGCTTGTAGAAGAGGTGACACTCCCATTCCTTTGCTCCGGCAGATCACGATCCCCACGATCTCTGTGAATGGACACCTGCACATAGAAGAAACGACACAAACACAAACATAAAATCCAGCATATGCAACTATATATCAGTCAGAAAGGATATAACTCATCATCATCACAAATAACAATAAGAGTGGAACCATAACCAATAGTCGTTCATTAATAATTCATAAAAGAAGAATACAACCAAAGTTCTGACGCTAGATTCTCCTTTGGCTGGGTAGTCAGCAGCACATGTCTCGCGAAGCTTGTTGGGAGTAAGGACAAACCTCTCTCTTTGGTTCTTGGACAAGAATCTCCTTGCTTGGATTTGGCCTTATGGGAATGAAGAAGGCTCTTGCAGCATGAAGCTCTTGGAAACTTGACAATTCTCAATCTCTGGAACTCTAGAACTAGCTTGCCAAGGAAAATGGACAAGATTTTATAAATGGAGGAAGGGGAGTTGGGATCATCCACAATAATCATGGGATTGGCTTTATCATCAAAGAAGCTTCCATGAGAGGTGGAAAACCACTTCCTCTCTATGGAAATCCGTAGCCAAATCACCCAACTCAAGATAGGTTCAGTCCAGGAATTTGTTAGAATGAATCTTCTGTCGTTTGTTTGTTAAAAAACACCATTGATTATGGTTGGCACAAGTACGACTCTGTGACAGAGCGCCAACTGGCATGCCCTCTTTGGAGGAATTCCCCCATTGGTGCGAGGGCTGCACTATGGAACCACGCCAATGGAAAAAGGGTTATTTTTAGGGTTTTTTAGCAAGAGATGTCTTCAAGGAAAATGAAGCTCATGTTCAGGGGAATGCAATGCAAGTGTTTGCAGGTCATGTCACTTCTCATAGGTCCCGGAATGAGTCTTGTAATATGCGGGAGAGGGGTAACAGGGATGGTGAAAAATTACTGTGTAATAGATGCCCCCTAAAGCATGAGGCCCGAGAGAGAGAGGGGTGAAATGCTTTACAAGAACATGTCCAACTGAAAACACTGCCTCCGGAAAACTCGCATGAAGAAGTACAACTGATATCTCAAGTACATGATATATGTGGTATGGGCGCAACCATCCATAGCAGAGTACATAAGAATCTAGATCCAAGGTATGGACGCAACCATCTAGTGAGGATCGATAAATAGACTCAGGCATGGTTGAAGCCATCCAGTGAACGAGTCATGTAATAATCATAATAATCCACAAAATTGCAACCTAGATCCCAACAAACAAAATCCAGGGTCTTGCGCTCCATCTCGATCCAAACAAAGTACAAGTTCAAGCATGCAAATATAGGAGTCGAAGTCGAACATGCAGGAACATCGTATGATTACCAGCCAATGATGAAAGTTGTTAATAGATGCGAGAGGTACCACCAATAATGACAATGGCCCTCAAGGTACTATAGGTACAATCTACGGCGTGCGAATCAGTGAGCCGATGTCAAACACCCATAGAATCATTCGATCGAAGGACAATGATGAAAACCTTGTGTTGAACGCGCAGAACCTGCCATTGAGGCATGCAGACTCCAAAGCACCTGAAGGGAGTCTCTAGGTCAACTACCTGGATAATGAGCTGAAGTCGATAGGAAGCAACCTTGATCGAAGGTGGGCCATAGTATTTCCCACATCATCGAAGTGAGACAGAGGCAGATAATATTTTTTGTGAATCAGGATTATGTGAGTTATCAGAGGGAGGTTGATTATTTTGCAGAGGTCAACTTCTCATGAACATATTGGTGGCACGACAATGGACTTGGCAGTATTTGACATCAAATGATCAGAGGTCATGGTGACAAGGCAACAAGTAGATGAGAGATCAAACAGGATCACCCAAACCCACGGAGGCGAGTGAAAAATGAGATGAGATGTCCCCACCCAGACATGAATGCAGACAAATTCCATGTTCAAGAGCAACATATTGCCAACACGACAATGATTCTGGTTCCATTTTCCCCACCATTTATGGTGAGTACCCCAGTTATTTTTTTTTATAACAAGCTTGATAGGGATAACATATGCTTGTAAAGCGTCATTCCGACGGAACCCAATGTCATCATGTTTTAACGAGTTTGACAGAGGAAGAACTCGGTGTCTTTTCATGTTTAGAGAGTTTGAAAAGAAAGCAGAAAAGTAAACTCCAGGGGTGTCCTTTTTCGCAAAGTTGTGTCTCTAGAGCCTGAAAAAGTATAAAACAATGCTTGAAAGAACCGCCCGACCATTACGATCGAGGAGTACTTTTCATGATTAGTGACTTCGACCTAAAAAAGTAAAAAAGCGACTGAAATCACATCATTTCGTAACCATTAACGAGCCTGAAACAACAAGGGCCCGACAATATTTTCGTCTTTACATGGTCAGAAAAGAGCTTAAAGGCGACCACCTCTTATTTACATTTAACAAGTCAAGAGGAATAACTCAGCAATCTTTTCATCTTTAAACGGTCAGAAAAGAGCTAAAAGAAGACTTCCATTTTTATTCTCTTTAACAAGTCAAAAAGGGAAAAAATACTCAGCAATATTTTCATATTTTACGAGTTAGAAAAGAGCTTAAAGGTGACTCATCTTAGCGGAACTACTCAAAACATGTAATGGTCAAGAGGCTGGCTAATAAAACAACTCATAATTGTGGTCCCTCAGGAAAGGTAAAACAACCAAGTGAAAGCATATGATCGGCCAAAGAGATGGTGGCGATGGAATGAAAACAACCAAGGCTCATCTAATAGGATTTAGCAGATAATGATGGCAATCACGAGATGTACATTGGGTATGGGTTCATTTTTACACAAGCTTGAACCATGGAGAACTCTGCTTGGATTCAGTTTCATGTTTACACAAGCTTGAAACGAAAAACTATGCTTGTTATAAGTTTGCATGCCCCCAGCATAATGACGCAAAACGAGGTACATGCCCCCCAAGCTTCATTGCATTCAACAAAGTGGATGGAATGAAGGTTCAATTTCGAGATCTTGGAAAGACTCGACTTGTATTTTACAAGATCTTAATCAAAAGACTCGATTTGGAAAGGGAGTTGTTTCATTTTTTAATGAGGTTGACACAGTAAAAGAACTATCCTCATAACCCTTGTTTCATTTTTTAATGAGGTTCACACAAGAAAAGAACTCTCCTCAGTCCCTTGCTTCATTGTTTAACGAGGTTGACACAAGATCAAAACTATCCTCGGCCATACCCAGTTTCATTTTGTAAGGAGCTTGACATAGGAAAGCGAACTATGCTCCGAGCAGACCTAGTTTCATTTTTTTAAGGAACTTGTCACAGGAAGGGAAACTATGCTCCAACCAGTCCTAGTTTCATTTTCTAAGGAGCTTGACATAGGAAAGCGAACTATGCTCCGACTAGTCCTAGTTTCATTTTTTAAGGAGCTTGACATAGGAAAGCGAACTATGCTCCAAACGAACTTCATCATAATGAACAGGAAGTCGTTGCTTCCAAGAGTGCCACTCTCGGTGGAAGGACAAGATCTTGGAAGTCAGGACCCAATGCCCCTAGGACACTATGCATGATGGCAACATCACTGGATACAGGCACCAGATAAGTAGCCACGTAGTTGACATGCGGCGGGGTAGATACAATCGGTGGAGGCACCAGGGGACTAAGGAATGATAATTGATCGATAGTCACGATCCTTCCATCGTGTGGAAAGCAAATCACATGCAAAAGTGAAGAGACAAGGGCCCCCATGGCATAAACATAGTCATGAACAAGGAGAAGACTGAAATCTAAAGCACCTTGGGTAACCAGTACGTCTATATAGATGGTTTTGCCTCCAAAAGTAATAGGGAACTTCAGAAGGATCCCTAATGGTTGACTGGTTCCCCCGTCAAATGCCATCAGATTCTGTGCGACCAGCACAAGCTGTGGGGAGCCCAAAGCTTGCCAAGTAGTGGAAGGCATAAGACTAACAGATGCACCCTCATCCAAGACAATGCTAGGTACTGCCTTATCATAGGCATGTACTATAATTTGGAAAGGCACATGGGATGGAAGGTGGAAGGTGGAAGGTGGTCAAATGACTCCGGTCGAAGGAAACAACCGAACTACTTGGTGGGGGAATCATATGATTGCCCCTTGCTCTAAAGGAACCGAAGAAGGACTCTCTGGATCAGGTGGGATAAGAGGGTCATTTTCAGACTCAAGAGAATCGGATGAGACGAGAAGAACATGAGCATGATGCTCCTCCAAAACAGAGTGATCGACGGGTGGTGAACCCGAGTCGATACTTTTTCCGACCAATGGTTGGTCTGGAACAGGCTTAGCACAGCCAGGTTCGGGAAGAGGAGGATGGACAAGAGAAGGATCTAAGTCAATCTCTTTGTCAACAGGGAGAGGATCTGAAGAGAGCCTCTGATAACCAATAGGGAGTTGGGGTGAAGAAGCTGTCAGACTTTCCAAAACAGCGGAAGCTTTATCCATGAGCAGACAAAGGTGAAGGAGATGGTTGCCTTCACATAGTCTACAGGGGAATCGAATCTTCTCGTTCTTCTTACCATTTCCAGTTGATAGGGTAGCATCGCCATGAGCTTCAGAGGATGATGAGGGGCAGGCCGGAGCGTGAGACCATACTTCTAGGATCCTGGGAATGCTAGGACAATCACGAAGAAGATGGTCATCCTTGCATAATTTACAAGGAAACTTGACCTTCTGCGGAGGAGCAGAAGATGGCCCGACCTGAGATGTACTCGGAGTGGTAGCTACACTTTTAACCTCTGGCTTATGAGACTTCTTCATCTTCATCTTCTTCTTCTTCTTCTTAGCCACCTAGTTACTTAAATCCAGACTTGCACTAGGCGAAGTAGAAGATAAGGACGTAGAAACAGGCGAAGAAGGGGAGAGGTCCACATTGGAATCAACATTATGTTGTTCAGGTGGAGGAACTGATTGACCAATGGTAGAGACCACAGAGGTTGAGAACAACCAAACAAGCAACCCAACAGTTAACCCAGGAAGGGATAACGTTTCCATGTAAGGAGCACCAACATTCCCAAAAGGAGGAAAAGGACCAGGATTCCCATCAGAGGGGATTCCTGGGTTGGTGAACTCTAGAAAAGTTGCCATCAAAACTGAAAATTGCACACGGGACTGAAAAAGAGTAAAGACACACAATCAAACGTCCAACAAATAGAATCTAACAGGGCGTGTGATCGCAGGCGAATAAATTTTAAGACACAAGGACATAACTTGACCTTTTCATCTTTAAAAAGTCGAGAAAAGGACAAAAAGATGACTCTAGTCACCTTCGAATGTTTAATGAGCCTGAAGTGACAAGTGCTTAGATGAGCCTTTTCTTTTAGGGAGTCCGAAAAGGAGCAAAAGTGACTACTCTGGAGAACTAGGCAAAGGTTTACCAAACAATCCGTAAAACTGCATATACACCTTGGCAATCGTATGAAAACCAAGGACTTTCTGTACGGCAGTCAATCTTCCTGAATGCTGTGTTTGGTGCGTTACGGGCTGTAAGGCGGGAGACACGGCTTCCTATGGATAAAGGATGACAACCTAGTGGGGTCTCCCCATATACTCGACAGTACATGGGAGCACAATTCCGTACTAGACCACTATTGAGTCACAGAAGGAGGAATCACCCAACCTTGAGTGGAAACAAAAGTGACTAGGTTTAACGATGTCGGTGCATGTCTCTAAGCCTAGACCTCTAAATAGTGTGCGTTATGTTCCAATGCGTTGTTAGATTTATTCAGTTCATTTTAAAGTTGATCTTGTATTATGTTTCAGTTTTCAGGCCTTACCGTATGTAATGTCTCAAAATTTCCTAAATGCAAACTATATGCCACAATATATCATTTCATTTCATGAATGCTAACTATGAGAGAGTTTGAGAGCTTTCACACAAACAAAATGATCATAAAACAACCAACCATATCTCTAATGCAGCTAATGGAAATTAACAAACTTTTCTTCAATGTCACTAATCACTAATGAAAAGCTCTAATTCACGTCAACTAATGCAAAGAAAAATAGATTTTTTCTTTTTATGTTGATGGCAAGATGCACTAAACAAAATTTTGAGAAATGATAATGAAAGAGTAAATACAAGCAAATTCCACTCAATACAAGTACAATTAGATCCCTAAATCACAAAGAAATCCTTCAAAAAACGAGAAAAGTTCGAAAGACACCAATGAGCCGTGTAATCTAGGCCCAAAGCGAAACAAAGTGGAGTTCAAGTGAAAAAGAGGTAGGTCACTCAAACAATGCAATGAAATGATTAACAACCACTAAATGAGTGCAAGGGAGCAATCAAAAAGTCGACTGGACCAATAGAAGACCAAAACTCCTAAGGAAGACTCGACACACAAAGCCACTAGATGCCCTAGGGCTAAAAACGTGAAATTGATAGAAAATGGAAAACACCCAAAGGGTAAAGGTTAAAGCCAGTCAAACAAGACTCCAACACACTCAAGCAGTCGAAAAAAGGTACCTAGAACAAAAACCAAGCTCAGGAGGCTCAAAACCAAGCAAACTTCAAAAGTTCCCAGGCCTGGCGCGACTGTCAGGCTGCAACTAGCACCTTTTGAGGATTGGCGTGGGTTTTAAATTAGCAACTAGCACCAATTGGCGCGACTGTAACGCTAGAAAAGCGCGCCAGTCAAGTTTGCTATGCAAAAATAAAAAATAAGCAATGCAAAGCTAGGCCAACAACAACCAGGTAAATCAAGAGGTGAGAAACAACAAAAGAACTCAACCCAGAAGGCTAACCAAGCAGGTAAAAACCAAGAAACAACCAAAAAGGCAAGACAAGCTCCCCAGTGGAGTCGCCAAATTGTTGTGGAGGTAAATCCCCTCTGCAGACAGAAGGAACCCCTTCTAGCCCAGACCGGGTCTAACAAAAATCATACAACGCTACAACGGAAGTTCCTAATTGCAAATTAAAGGCCAGTGATGAAGGCCTACCTGGATTCCAATGCTAGTGCTTGTAGAAGAGGTGACACTCCTGTTCCTTTGCTCCGGCAGATCATGATCTCTGTGAATGGACACCAGCACATAGAAGAAACGACACAAACACAAACATAAAATCTAGCATATGCAACTATATATCAGTCAGAAAGGATATAACTCATCATCATCACAAATAACAATAAGAGTGGAACCATAACCAATAGTCATTCATTAATAATTCATCAAAGAAGAATATAACCAAAGTTATGATGCTAGATTCTCCTTTGGCTAGGTAGTCAGCAGCACATGTCTCGCGAAGCTTGTTGGGATTAAGGAAAAGCCTCTCTCTTTGGTTCTTGGACAAGAATCTCCTTGCTTGGATTTGGCCTTATGGGAATGAAGAAGGCTCTTACAGCATGAAGCTCTTGGAAACTTGACAATTCTCAATCTCTGGAACTCTGGAACTAGCTTGCCAAGGAAAATGGAAAAGCTTTTATAAATGGAGGAAGGGGAGTTGGGATCATCCACAATAATCATGGGACTGGCTTTATCATCAAAGAAGCTTCCATGAGAGGTGGCAAACCATTTCCTCTCTATCGAAATCCGTAGCCAAACCACCCAACTCAAGATAGATTCAGTCGAGGAGTTTGTTAGGATGAATCTTCCGCTGTTTGTTTGTTAAGAAACACCACTGATTATGGTTGGTGTGAGTATGACTCTGTGATAGAGCGCCAACTGGTGTGCCCTCTTTGGAGGAATTCCCCCATTGGCACAAGGGCTGCACTATGGAACTGCGCTAATGGAAAAAGGGCTATTTTTAGGGTTTTTTAGCACGAGATGTCTTCAGGGAAAATGAAGCTCATGTTTAGGGGAATGCAATGCAAGTGTTTGCAGGTCATGTCACTTCTCATAGGTCCCAGAATGAGTCCTCTAAGATGCGGGAGAGGGGTAACAGGGACGGTGACAAATTGCTGTGTAACAAGGAGCACATAACACTCACTAAAATATCCCTAAAGATATCAGAAATCAAATAAATTCCAAGTATTTCTACTCTAGGTGATTAGGACCAGACACCAAAATACAAGAAATTTAATAATAAGGGCCTTCTGAAAATAGACTGGGGTAATTATGCCCCAGGCCTACTAGCGAAGGTATTAGAGGTAGTTACGCTAACCTCCAGACAACATCCTTTGCCAATGCAAGCCCCCACACTTCACAAGGGTGCCCTCTAGAAGTACTGCTGAACATGATACAACAACAACCATAGGTGCCAAGAGATTCCCCTCTGCAGCCACATGTGTGGATTCCTAGGATAGGCAACTATGGACACCAAATCATATTAGAAGCTGGGCGGATCAGCTATGAGGTAGGATCCGACAAGTAAGAGAGGGGGTATCTCTCGTCCTTATCTTCATGAACCCTCGTGCTTTACTCTCAGTCACGGAGCTTTCTCGGTATCCCTAATGCTATTGGATTTCGCTCTTTAATCAGAATTCTATGTTTTGCAATTTAGAGCGGCCTTGGAGAGTTTACTCTCCTCTCACCTAATCCAAGGCCCTAAATAAACCTAAACTTGTTGGTGTATTCTGATGACAATACAAAAATTTCTAGTTTATCTTATTAAGCACTTGATTTTAAATGGATTTTATTTTAAGTCAAAGGCATAAATGTAAATGAAACCAATGGTGTTTGTATGACGCAAAAGAAATTAATGAAAAACTAACTTATATGAATGCAATCGCTTGTTCTTCGATGAAAAGAAATTTCTACTTGGGTTCTACGAAACTTCTATAAAGAAAAAACTTTTTCTTTTCTTTTCTTAAAGCACAGTTCACACTCACAAAAACTAAAAAGACTACAGATGCTTTAATAATGCAAAACTAACCTAATGCAAGGTGTACATGAAGATGCAAGATCCTAGATTACTCTAAAAAGAATGAAAGCAATTGTTTATAACTTATTAATAAGCCAACTTAAGTGTTTGAAAAGAATGAAAAATTTTGAATACAAAATCTTCTCCAAACAAGAAGGACAAATCCAAAAAGATCACAATTCACTTTCAAAAAATCAAAAGAAACCAAAATCAAACTTGGGAAAAGAAGACGAAAACAGTGTTTTTTAAGAACCTTTCTTTTTCAAGAAGCAATGAAAACAGCCATTCGAAAGCACTCTAAATGCCACCAAAGACTCAAAGACCGAAAGAAGAGCACAAGGAAACTTTGCAAGTCACAAATTCGACAACAAATGAAAACTTGAATGAAAAGGGCTTCAACTTGTACTAAATGACCCAAAAGGTAGCAAAGAGCTTTGACAAACTAACCAAAATGTCAAGAAAGAAACACTTTCAAATTTTTCAAAAAGAAACTTTCAAAAAGCAAGAAAAGGTGTAAGGCCATGAAAATTACTAAAAGCAAAGCAAGTAGACCAATAATCAAGCTTGACACTAAGATTGAAAGCAATCTTCTATTCTAGAGGACCAGAACAATCAAGAACCTCTATAAGAAGTCTTGTGTGTCAAAACACAAATCATAAAACTCACTCAAAATAGAACCTAGGCCAAAAGTTTTCAAAGTGGAAGAGAATTCAAAACAGTAAGATCACTGATTAATAAAATTATAAAGACAGAAATTGACCACTCAGAGACTAAACAGACCAAGAAACAAATCTCTCTAGGCAAAGAGATTTGAAAAAACAATGCAAAAGATGGTATATGCGACTATGTTCAAGCACAGAGGCGTGTACATGCGCTTATGATAAAGGAAACTCATGTATACACGGGTTCACTTCATAGAAACAAGCGTGTGTACGCTACTGTAAATAGATGAAAGTGTGTATACAAATATTTGCAAGAAAAATAAAAAATAAATCTAGATCAAACTTAAGGTCTGAGATTCTACGGGACCAAACAATACTGTCACAACAAGCAAACCAAGAACTGAGCCCTGATTGACACTGAACAACCCAAACTAGGAATAACGAGATTGTTATCCCCAACGGAGTCGCCAATTATGTTACAAGAATAAGTACCCTAGGGCTTTGGGTTGGAACCCCAACAGAGAAAGAGAAAACTATAGTAAGAAGCACTCATACAACTCAAGCAACATGCTTATATAAACAAACTATGTGATAGCGACCATATCTGGGTGTCCTTCATTTGGGTAGTTCTAGCAGGGTTCAAACCCTCTGCAACTCCTAATGATCTCCAAATTTGTGAATCAACCAATTCAAACATACATAGCAGCATATAGATAAAGAATTTTAATGAAACTAACTTTATATCATATAAGAAAATGATTAGTTATACATCAAAATAGAATTCATACATGAATAACACTAGTATCTGATGCATAAACAAAGCTATTCTCAGGAACAAGACATCGTTTCTTTTTATTGTAGAAAGCTATAACTAACACGAAGAGAATTCACCTGTGTCTTGTTCTTCTGGCTCCAAGCGAAACCATCCTCCAGATCTGTCCAGTCCCAGTCTTCAATAGCGTCCTTCCATAACCAATACCATGATATATCAAGCAAGTGGGAGAATATCAACACTCAAGGAAGCAAGGGTTTCCTTAAACTTGGGGAAGTGATTGAAGCACAGGGATACTTCAGACTCAGTCAGGGATAATCTCAGTATAATAATTCTATCTCCTCTCCTCCTTAAGTCCTTCCCATAGAAGTCTATTTATACTTCTCCCAATTAGTTTTTTAGTTGGGAAATAGTTGGGAAATGTTTGGGCCATGGGCACTAGGAGGTAATCAACAGGTAAAACCCGTGAAATCCACCCATAATTAATGAAATTTAATTTTTTTAAGTGTTTTAACACATATACATGGGTTGGGTATTGACTAACCCATGTGTACATGCTTCTATCTCAGGGAAAGGTAGCATATAGGGCAAAAACATTGTTTTTAAAATATTTGGACCAAGTCTGGAAGGAGGGGTTGCCCTAGGCGATAAACCAAGCATAAAAGATACCAAGGGTGGTAAATGGAGCTATACAGATGCCTCCTAATATATGAGGTCAGAAGTGGTACATGATGGCCGAAATGTATTAAGCATATGGAAAGGAATCCTATCGAGAATGAGAAGGACTTCACCAGAATTCAGCCTGCCAAGCCATCAAAAAGAGATCAGAATGAAACTGTTGTCTGAGGTAGGCATACCCATGCTCAGAGAAAGTAAAGGATGTCCACATATCAAGTATAAGAAGATCCACTATGTATACAAGTATAAAGAACTGAAAGTACATAATGGATCATCTGATCGTGATTGAAAAAGTACATGTCTGAATATCACATATAAGAAGATGATCAATGAAGCTGAAAGATGAAGCTGATCACTGATGCCAAAAATTGATCCCAATAGTACCAAATGAACATGATGGAATAAAATGATACTACATAGCAACTCAGATGCCAACATGTATGATGTTTTTGTGAAGGACTGCAACATATAGGGTGGATGGTGTCAACTAGCAGTAACAGGAGCAATTGACAAGTGAACCAAAACATGTTGATGCAACCTGAGGTCTTCACCAACCACCGTGGTACATTTCTACACAATGGGAATAAATGATTTGAAGTCGACCACATGAGAAATTGTTTGATTATCGGTCATTGATGTATACCATTAACAAATGTGAGACTAGTCACCAATAATGATAATGAGAGTCAAGGTACCCAATACAAGTGTGAATGAATGAGCTAAAGTCGAACACCTGGAAGAATATATCAATCAGGGGGCAATGGTGGTTTCCCACTGTCGATAACAAAGGAATTGCCACTGATGAATACAAACCCCAAGGTATTGCCAAATGGACTCTGGATCTTTTTCCTAGAGCAATGAGTCATAGTCTATAGGAAAAGATCTGCTAGGAGGAAGGCATTAAGGCATCCTTCATCAATCTAGTGCAAGTGTAACCCATAGGCCAATAATGTGGAAGGAATCAGACGAAAAAGATGTAGTAACCCAACCGAAGCATGTTTTTGGAGTACACAAGATGTAGCTAGTGCACGATAGAAACACTCTGAACCAAATAATAATGAAAGCTGACACAGAGGCGAGGAATCCACCAATAGGGTCAAATGGAAACCAAGGCACTACACGAATCCCAATGTGTGATAATGAAACTTGATGTTGAACACAAGGGAAACCACTCAGTTAAAGACCCATGATATTGATCGATGCTGAGCACAAGGTAACCTATCAATAATGAAAATAGTGCCAGGGTGCGGCTCTAGGCTTGCCCTCACAGCAATATGTCATCGTCGATAAGGACAAGACCCGTCACCAAGAAGTCAATGGAGACCTTCTCAAACTAGCATGAGCAAAGGACCAATATAACTGATGTGATGAAAAACATGATACTAATAACCAGGGATGGTTGACTGAAAAATAGATCAAGAGACACTGCAGAGAGGCTGACTCAGGCTTACTTCCCTTGAACAAAAGCATGACTCAATGATGACGATATGGTAGCATATGATAACTCTGTATAAGTTTGTCATGCAGGAGACACAAGAGAACTCTCCATATGATTGGAAGAGGTAACCAATCAGAGGAGAAATGACTCAATAACAAGGCTAAGGTGTACCTAAGTCAAACTAAATCCCACCCAAAATGGAGGAGAGACTTTATTTTGAGTTCTTTGTTCAAGGGCAACACGACTGACTCTAGCTGCCAACAATATATGGAATTGTTGTCCCATTCCTGCTCTTTTTGGAATATATAAATTTTTTGTCTTTTTCTTTAAGCTGGAAAAAGAATAAAAGAATGCTATAGTATAGTGGAAAGAACTAGTGTCAGAGAAATAGATGATCTAGTTCCTGGGATGGGAACAATCCTATGCTCAATGCAGGGAGGTGAAATTGGTCAAGGACACTCAAAGGGATGTTCCTTCCACAGGTCAAAGGATGTGTCAAGTTGTAGAAGCTAAGTGATTGCATGGTTGATTTTGCAGAAGACATGGTCAAATAAGTGGCTTAAACATGAGTCCAAGTGAAGCTAGCTCAAGGCCAAAAGGTGCAAATAGTCAAAATGCAATGTAGTAGTACAGCTCAACACAAAGGAGCCTCTAGGGTATAAGGCCAGAAATAAGCGTAGAAGCTAGGATAATGTGTCTTCAATGCACAAGTCATGGTGGGACTAAAGAAAACTCCCAAGCCTACTCAATATAACAGCACGGGCAACCAATGTCAATGAGGTTCTAATTAAGATGTCCATCTAAAGGATGTCTCTACCATCGCATCATGATTTAAAAATCGGCGAGTGAACATGGTTTTCTAACCAAGACATGATGGGGTCAACCCTATGGCAAATGTATCACTGAATGGAGGCTAGTATGCAAGATGCAGTGGAAAAAATAGTTTTCCCTAACCTATATTCCAGTGAGTAAACGATACCTGCTATGACGGGTCAACGGTCATGGGACTGAAATAAGATCTCGAATAAGTGTCCAAAATATAATGAAACAATAACTCTTTCTCGACAATCCAAGCCCACAAGTCAAAAAATTCATGAGATGAAAAATCAAGTTTTGAGAAACAATTTTGAAATTTCAAAGCTATATATTGACTTTTAGACTCACAAATTTTTCATTTCTATTTGGAAAAAAGTTGTGGATCAAAAAGGAGTAAACTTGCCTCTAAAGAATTGGACCGTTTAAATCACGTCAAAGTTACCAAGTAACCCTAAAATCATGCTTACAATGTTTTATGATAGTTTTTATAAGTTTTTATTAAGATTTGACCGTGGGAATTCATGCCAAAAAATCCAACTCTGCATACACGTAGGTTGGCTGTGATCAACTGCCATATATGACGACCCTACATGTGACTATGTGTAAAGGGAACCCACGTGTACGCGAGTTGAAGTTCAAACATAAAATCTAATGATTGAAACTCATTTTTTTCCAGGATGACCATCACATGGAGAGAGAAAGAGCATACCACAATTGATAATGAGGTAATGAACGACCAAAATGCATTAGATGCATTGAGAGGGTGTGCTTGTTGAAATTCTTCAAAATGTGGAACATGAAAGCCAACACATGCCTGCTTGAATTACTAATCCACCACTGGAGTGTAGAGGATGATGCCTTCATGATAGATCAGATGCCTCTTAGGATTGAGGTAGAAGACATCTACTTTATTACAAGTCTCTCCCAAAGAGGGGTGGTTGTGCATTCGACCGACAAGACAAGGAGTAGTCTTTCAGTAGAAGACTATGTACATATATACTATCTTGGGCATTCGGAAAATATTGGAAGTCAGATTCCATTCAAACACATAGATAGTTTATCTCTGAGGATTCTTCTATTTACCATTGTGAGGGTAAATGAATCAACTTCACTACATTAGGCCTCATGAGTGTCCATGAGCCTAGCAGTGGAATGGCTAACCACGGTTTTTGATTGGTGCACACCTCTTCTAACCAACATGAAGATCCAGCTGACCTCTATTAAAATAGGTCAGACAAAGAAATTTGGATATGGGACTATTTTATGCTCCTTCTTCTTCGAGAAGGTACCTAGGCTACATCCCAAGGTATCTGTCTCTACCAGCAACCCGCAAGATCCACGGATGGGTAGATGGGATAACTTGATGAAACACCTTGGAGGTGAGGATGTGCTGAGGACAACTTTTGATGATGCATTTTTCACCTCGTGGGACCAACAGACCATCACAATCGACAACTACCCATATGCTGGTATGGATTTCTAAGGAGATCCAAACTTGGTGCTACCACCGAACGCAACATGGGGAGACATAAGTAACAATTTTTTAAGTTCTTGTCAATTTTTAAGATTTATTTTATTTTATTTTATTTTTATTTTTTTAATATGAAATGAACTTATAAATATTTTTGATGGGACAAAACATTGACAAAATGATCATGCTCTAGATGTGGGTCCAGTGAGACCAGATGGATTCCTGAGGCACAGGCATCGCGAAAGGGGTGCCGAAGAGGCCGCATTGGAGACACAGAGAGTCCTATATGTAGTTCAAAGAAACTTGGTGAGATTGACTCACCAGGTACTGATGATATCCATAGAGGATCTACTTGAGGATATGCATCGTCGTGTGGTAGGAGTACCACGGACTGTGTCTGCATACTTCAGCACATGGCCAATGCAGTAGTTAACTTCTTAGTCGCTCATCCTGAGTCGGGTCGATAGATAGACTGGACATGATTATGGGCATTTAGTCCCAATTTTGTATATTATTTTTTGAACACTTTATGTATACACAAACAGTTTTATGATATATATACAGATCCAAAATTTTTATGTTTGCTTAATTTGATGAATGATTGATATGCCAATCTAATGCTTAATTAGCGATAGAGTCCTCTAATGAATTCTTAGATCACGGAATGTGCACATATGTAACATAAACAAATGATCGTTGCAACACTCTCACTCTAAAAAATTGGCGATATAAATAAGGATCACAAACCTGATAAATGTCATTTAATTGTGACACTACCAGTGTGAGTCAAGATACACTACCAATGAATCAATTCCATAAGAAATTGCTTCGGATAGTAAATTAGTAAGGGAAGTATATTCAGCAATGTTATTTGAAGTAGGACCAATACATACTCCCCTCAACACCATCGACTGACCAGATGGATAATAAATCACCCAAGCTGCAGAAGCAAGATTCCGAGTGTACCGACTAGCACCATCGGTGAATCCGAAATATATCAAATCATCCATCAATATCTCCCAAAGAAGATAAAAAAAATGTTGATATCACAAAATTCCCAACAAAATATGTACAAAAATACAATACATACCAACAAGCAATTGCTCGTCCCAAACCTAAGAAAAATACTTTTAAGGTAAAGCCTATGTGGGGGCTCCGCTAGCTTGTTCCTAGAGATGTTTATAGGTACATTTCTTGAGATAACTAACATATCACCTTCGGAAAATAATTGTGTTGGAGGCAAAGGGTTTTAACTGTACAAACATTTCTAGTAAGTAGATTGGAGAACCTAGATTCGACTTCATGCAAAGGAGGACTAAAATGTGAACGATGATGTAAATCTTCTCTTGGTCAATCTACAGCCGTCATGGCTTCAAAAATTGCTACGTCAGATGGTAAAATTGTATCTAAGAAATCTAGAGTAGAAGTAGAGTCAAGGGTCCAAGCTAGAGCCACATCACCATCTAACTCCTCCTCTAAGAAAGGAGTGGGATGGTTGTCTGTAGAGTTACCAATAGATTGATAGCTAAGTTCTTTTGCAGACATGGGAAATGCCATTCCACCAACTTTTCCTCCATGTAATGTGGTCGTAGATGAAGGTAAGGTCCAAGGGTTTGAAAAATAATGAGTTCGAAAGAACTCTTTCCATAAAGGCCCCTTGGAGGATGAAATTGCATCGATCCTAGCTATAGGAGGGGGAAGGCCAAATATACCCATCAAGGAAGAGTACATCCCAACTCCTAAATTCTCTATAGGTTGACGGGGATTATCCACTAATGGAACGGTAGAATTCAAAGTTGCTCGGGAGTCACCTGGAGAATAATCTAACTGATCAATTTTAACAATTCTCCCCTCATGAGGAAAATAGACAATGCGGAATAGAGATGAAACTATGGCATCCATCTCATAAATCTAATTCCTTCCTAAGAGGAGGTTGTAATCCAGGTTGGCATCAATGATTTCTACCTCAATGTTAATGACCTTTCCTCCATCACATATAGGAAAAGTCGGGATAATTCCATGTTTCCTATGAGAATGACCATCAAATGTTGTTAAGAGAGTCGGTGAAGGAACAGATGAAGGTGATCCAATGGCCTTCCAACATGACATAGACATTACGCATGTGGAAGCTCCCTCATCTATAACTGTTTGAAAAATATTAGGCTTTCAGTAAGTAGACTTTATCTGGAAAGCCATGTGGTAAGGAAGTCTCTTTTTGACATTCAACATGTCAAAAGTGAGCACTAAAGAATTTTTTGGATCCACCAGCCTGATCATTGAAAGTAAAGAACTTCTCTGAGCAGGACACCACTGGAGTACCTCCAATGTAGACATAGTGCAAGGACTTTGAGCCAGATCTTCTACAATCGAGTAGTTCTAGGCCACCCTAGAATTAGGGTTAATAGTCAAGAACTTTGTAGAACCTTTCAGTATTCGAGGTACAGACAACAGAGGGTCACTTAATATAAAGCAGGTCTATGGTTTCGGGAACAGATTTACCCTTAGATGTTTCTGTTTCACTATAATTGCATGCTCGTGTGGCAACGTCAACATGAGAGTTCATCATATAAACATTTAAGGAATTTTCCCCTTCCTGGTTGCCCCCTACAGAGGTACCAACATTCGAGTTCGCGCCAGCAAGTAATTGTTTCCCTTGGGGAAAAGGGTTAGTTAGGACAGCTTGGGAGCTAGAGGACCCTTGCTGCACTAACCACACTGGGCATATTGAATCTTGGGGCAGAGGTGAGTCAAATGATCTCCATTGCATAACTTTCATGGAAATTTAACCTTCTTTTTGGACTCTTTTCTACCCTCTCTAGCACCATTACTGGGTTTGTTTGCATTACCCTTCCCTTCCTGGTTCTTCTTCTTACCTTGTCCCTTCTTCTTCCCATCAGATTGTTGATTTCCTTTGGGGTTAGAAGCCTGGATGACATTAATGGAGGTAGGTTTGGAGGGAATAGGTATAGACGGTGTTGCCTAGTTAGAAGAAGCATTTTGTAGAGACAACTGCTACAATTGTTTCAAAAGGTTCACCGTATTTGCATCAATTGATACAACTATACCATCGACATGAGGGCTTGCCTTCGGTTTGGCTAAATCAACCTTGGATCTAGGAGTGTCAGGTAGGATTTTTTTAAGAGTCCCAGACTGAGAATATATTAGTTCTAATTGCTGGGCTCGAAAAATAGCCTTCTCTTCCGAATAAACACCAGAAAGAGAAACATCCTTGGAGATCTCAAGTTGTAAATATTTGAGAAACCATTCAAGATGGAACTCTGGTATAATTTCAGCTTTGATAAGCCTCTTTCTCCATCTCCATTCCTAGATATGATCTGAAATGTGTGTTGTCGTGCTTTGATGAAAATTGGCCAGAAGCTCAGTTTTGGCTTCATAGCAGACAAGCAACTGAAAATGGTTCAAGAAAATATTAGCCAAATCAGTGAAAGAAGTAAAGGTGCCCCCTAGCAACTCTATATATCATTTAGCCATATTCTCGATTAGGGTGCATTGAAATAACCTCAACCTGATCGAATCATCTATCAGGGAGTTGGACGAGCACCATAAGTGGAAATTGGTCACATTGTCTCTCGGGTCTTCACCATTCTTCCCTTCGAATTTTGGAATATCCGATGGAGGTTTAGATGGGACTAGAGGCCAAGTCAGATTGTACCTAATTGGATCATTCATCAATTTAGTCAAGTCTAGCAAACTAAGCATGGATAGAAAAGGAAGTCGTGGAGGACCTTGGGAATTCCATCCAGATTGGGCTGGGTTCCCGTAGGTCTGAAAATAATGACCTGGATTTTGAAAGGCACTAGGTTTCCTGAAGTAACTCATAGAGCCTACTAAACCAAAGGGTGATCCTTGTGGTCCAGAAAAATTCGGAGTTTGACTAGCTCCTGCCAAAAATCCTCTGTAACTGGTGAATTTACCCCCTAACGAAGTGTTGAAAGGAGCTGACAGCCCCTGATAAGAGCTCCAAGTGTTAGTAAAGGGTGAAAAAATTTGAAATGAATTAACAGAGGAATACAGTACATTCCCTTATTGGCCCAAAAATTGATTCCCAGCTCTTATCCCACTAACCGCAGGGTTTGTCCAACTCTAAAATGGGTTACTACCTTGACTTGTAAAAGGAAAAGGCATTGACCATCAACTAGAGTAAGGAGCTTCTTGACCCCCAACATCCAATTCCCTCCTTTTACTAGGGAAGCCTCCACAACTCTCATTGAGAATAAATGAAGAAAGTGTTGTAGCAGCTACAACCACCCTTTAAAAACCAATTTCAGAGCCTCTCTTGAAGAGTTTCACTTGATCACTGCACACAATCAGGTTCACTCCATGAGCTCGTGTGAGTCTTTACTTTCGCCTTGCTTGTTTATTGCATTTAAGTCCTTTCATTTTGGTGTCTAAGTCATGCTTGTGACTATGTTCTGGTTATGCTCAAAGTCTTTACTTCATATGTGTTTGTTGTGTTCACCATGAAAGCATCTATCACACTCACACACAGAGTCACATTCACTGTTGCGCAAGCATTGTCTCGATAATGAATGATCAACCACGAGTGTCACGCTCATCACTTGCACCATAAGTTAGTCATGTTGAACATCTGTATTTGGATGGTGTGGTCGTTTCGTTGTCAAGTCATGCAAGTGTGTGTTCATATGATCACTTGGGCATCTTTAGACTATTCACACACTTAGTCATTTTTGATGATTTTCTGATGACCAGAATCCTCATTGATAGCTGGACCATCACCCTAATTTCAACTTGATCGACTGTCAACCAGAATAGTGCAAAAGCACTAGGCCAGTCCTTTCAAGTTGCACTACCCGCAACCAACTCAATCAACTCTCATGCTGGCCACCGAACAGTCGGACCCGATAGTCACCCCAGGACTAACTCCCCTCAGAAATTGCACAAAGGCCATTGAACTCACCCATTCAACTAACTAAGAAAATTGCATAGACGGGCCAGACAAACACCAAGTGCCCATCCCTGTCTCCTTTAGAAAATTGTGCAGTTTTCCCAGTCAGTGATCCGTACAATCGACAAACTATTCATCTCAGAAATTGTGTAGTACTCATGAGTAGGCCTTCCACTACCCATCAGTAATCTCAGCTCAGAAATTGTAGAGAGATGATCAATAGGTCGACCTCTCAGCCTCAGCGCAGGTTTCCCAATCAGCAGCTCCTAGCAGCAAAGTGCCAGTTCCCTCTAGGAATTATGCAGTTTTGGCTACTAGTGACCCTAGCAACCAACTGCCAGTTCCCTCTGGGAATTGTGAAGATTTGGCTGCTAGTGATCCCAGTATCCAACTGCCAGTTCCCTTTGGTAATTGCATAGTTCTAGCTACCAGTGACCCAAGTAGCCAACTGGCAGTTCCCTCTAGGAATTACGCAGTTCTGGTTACCAGTCTCCTGGGCAGCTCCCTAGAAAAACTGCACAATCCCTACCTGTTGACCCTTCATTCAGATTGGTCTGTTCCTTTGGAAAATTGCGCAGATCTGGCTATCTAGAACTTGCTAAATATTTGTTCCAGAAAATGCATAGAGAACGCTTGCCTTCCCCCTTGTAGCCTGGACTGTCCCTCCCAAAATTTGTACAATTTTTCCTCCCAACCGAGCCATACCTTGCAGACAGTAACTGTCAACTCAAATTGTCTATCTCCATCCCTTAGTGACTCTTGCATATTTTTCATCAGTAGTTTCCTGGAGCTGTCATCGTACATCACAACCCTGCTACCTCTCCCAGTCACCTACATCTAAATGATA
The DNA here is from genome assembly GCA_000404065.3 of Pinus taeda. NCBI lineage: Eukaryota > Viridiplantae > Streptophyta > Pinopsida > Pinales > Pinaceae > Pinus > Pinus taeda. The sequence continues at coordinate 187,924 of APFE030009822.1, forward strand.
ATGTGTCATGGTAGACTAGGAGGTGTTGGATTTGACGTCATCTCGTCATGAGTGATTGCAGGTACAGGTACACCAAAAAACATGTCAAGATAATGAAAGGGATGAATGAAGGGAGCACATGCAGATGGACAGGTTCACCAACAGATGAATGAATGAAGCATGTGAAGTAGACAAACATGGCAAACATGCACCTTCGCAAACAAGTGATCTTGTCAAGCCTTCTAGCATGAAAGCAAGGAACAACATGCTAAAGCTTAATCAAGTGAACCAAGGACCATCGAAGACTCCACACACTTTGCCATGTGGAGGTGAAGCTATGATACACCACAAAGACATCCATCACTCAGTGGCACTGTAGCTCAACATGCACTCAAGTAGCAGCATAAATGTACCAGCATTGTCATGTCAAGTCATGTCGAGTCAAGTCATGAGTCATGTTTCCAACATCTCCACTATGGGCTTGTTTTCAATCAATGTGATGTAACGTGGAAGTCCAAGACACCCACTTGTTGAACATAAAGTCATGCAAGTCGAAACATCATGGTGTTATACAACAAATTGACCCCCTCATTAGCTCAAAGGGGAAAGACATGACAGCTGAAGCAAAGACCAAGAACACATGCCTTGTTTCCACACTAATGCTAGCTATACACTAACAACCTACTTTATAAAGCTTCTCTACAAGCCTAAGGGTGCGTTAGTGACCCAGCTAACTCTAGTTGCTAGTTCGGGAACATTGTTAGTGGACCCTAATGAAGTTCTAAGGGTTAAAGGAGCGAATTGACTCATAAATATCTAGATATTTGCTCCTAGATCTACTCAAGAAAAGCAAGGAAACATCTCAAGTTCGACCTATTTGCGGATTTCTAATCCTAATGAAGGAAGCAAATGGGAAAGAGCTGAAAAGCATGGCAACTTCATTGCTTTTACCCTAAGGAACTCATGGAGGAACTTGGCAACCCTAACTCAATTGCTACATAAGCAAAGCTAGGGCTATGGTGATAGAGGTCAGATCATTTGAAGGGATAGCATACGTGATTGTTGAGCATTGTCTCAAATCAAAAGAAATTGGTAAGAAGGCAGAGAGAAAGAGAAGCTAGAGGGGTAAAGGAAGGCTGATGCAACAAATGGTTGTAATCACTCTTCCGACATTAATATAGAACTGCACTTGTACTATCTACTCCGTGGTGTTGGTACTATGATTCATTTACTTGTTTCTCCAATACCTTTTAGTATGATTAGTGTGGAGTGCTAAACATGGTATGTTTTTATCATTTAATTTTTCATCTTTGCTTTAAAACTCATAACCTCTTTGCATCATGAACTAGGTAGATAATAAGAAATGATGACAAAATCTGAGGAATTTACATGCAACACAAAACAACTAATAATTGTCATTTTCTTATGTAGGAAAAGAAGAAAACGGAAGTCTGCTATCCCAAAGGAAAAGATAGGACAAAGTTAATTGTTGTCCCTTTAGCAAGAAACCGCATGCAAACAAGACGATCCAAATTGGAATGTATCATCCAAGAAAAGGAAAAGGAGATATCAAATCAAAGCAAGAGAACAAATGGATAACTAGGAATTAACAGTCTGGTGAATCCCTCGGGATCCTTTGATCCTGAGGGATCACTATCTTAACTATTTTTTCATCATTGGTATCTCCGCTCAGCTGCTATAAGAAGGGGAAGCACTGCTAGCCTGGGGGATGACTTGTTGTTATCCACTGTAACTCTGCTTTGATGTTTTAATATAAATCTAGTTGTCGTTTCATCTTTGATTCTGGAGTAATCTCAAGCGGTGTGTCCCTAGAGGCTAAGGGCCCGGCCCTGGTGGAACACTTGCTCCTGTACCATTATCTCTAATTCATCTGTGGTTTTCATTATTAGTTTTGTTCGGTAATCTGATGTGTTTGTTATTTTACATTACAGTTCTGTCATATTTCGCTTATGCTCAACTGAGTAATGTTGTTCTTTGTGACAAGAATGCTGTGTTGTTCATTCTAATTTTGTAATGCATTGTTGTTCCTTTAGCCATTGATATAACATTGTTGTTCTTTACAGAATGCCATTGCTGTTCAATTACAGAGTAGCCGTGTTGTAACATTCATAAGTTGGTATTACTATATTCATCTATGGTTCACACTTAATCGTGATTGTTATTCAATTGGCGTTGCTGTTCCATTATGAATCACAATCGTCATTCTTTATAACTGAGATTGATACCTGTTGTATCGAAGTTAGATTATTTTTTCTCTTAATATTAAGCGTGTCAAGTGTGTTATTTATCTTGGTTCATTATACATTCATATTTGACTCTAGTTGATGTTCTATATTTCATTTCTAATTAGTTGCCGTTCTATTTCCGTTTCTTGTCTAATTTATCTTTAGAGAAAATATTGTTATCTGACTCCTATAGGATATGATTGCTACATTTATTTTCATAGTCTAAGGTTTTGCTATTCAATGTTATTTATAAGAACTAGTTGTTGTTCCATTTCCTATCATTTGTATTATCATTGCCTTGGTGTGTGTTATAACTCAGGTTATTCCCTGCTTCCTAAAGCGAATACGGCCGAGGTAACCACTAACCAATCTTTTAGTTACAGGTCCTAGCCTACCTGCAACCAGAGAGGGCTCTCTCTTTATAATTTAGCTTTGTTGGTGGGTGATTTTAGGCTAGTCATGGTGCACTGATTTTGTTTTAGATTTGGTTGGTTGGTGAATTTCAAACAGAGCTGAGATATGAGTTGCAAAACAGTTTGGACCATTGGGCAATGGAGTTCATGACTGTGTACTGCTGAAGTATGTTTTTGAAGGAAGAGTATTGCTGCAAAGCCAGATAGACATCTGTGGAACAATTTTTAAAGATTAGGTGATGAAATTATGGAATTAGTGAGTGAAAGGCAGTTAAGAATTTTCCACTATGCTAACAGGGGAGAAAATGAGAGTATTTGTTTAAGAGCAGTTAAGAATTCCTAAACAATATTCACAGTGAGAGAATTAGTTTAAACATGAGCAATTAAGAATTCATATCCATGGCTAATCCTGAAGAAAACATATTTAGAAACAGAGATTGAGCATAGGGTGTATTCAAACAAATCCTAAGCTATTCTTTTTCCCTATTACTATGATCATGAAACATATGTGAATTTTTTGCATACAGAGAAAGACAAAAACATGGTTCAGAATAACTTATTGTTCCATTAAACGACACAGGAATTCTGCAACATAACACAGTCCTTCATTTCCACCTTCAGAAAGTATATGAACTAGGAACTCCACTAGCAATTTGTATTAGCAAAAAGTCTGAGATATACAATGCAGCTCTTCTGAGAGAGTTTCACTACAACCGACCCTCAATACATCCTATGAGGGGATATATATACAAAAAATAGGATACAAAATATCTAGACAGTGAGTTATTATGTAATAAATTACATCACCAACTTTCTTACAGAAATAAATGATAGAAATAACTATAGCAATTAATACTAATATGGAAGCTGTCTTTCTGTCAGACAAATTTTGACTGTTTGGATCAACAAGGTTGGTTGTAGCTGCGTTTCTAAATCTGCATTTGCTGAGCATGTTGTCTGAGTGCTTTGATGAGTCACTGCACTTGATACTTCCTGTGATACCTGTGTGCTTGATTCTTTGCTGACCTGTACAGTGACTGAGATCTGAACTTTGACAAAAAGGAAGAATATACTTGAACCATCTGGGCAGTAGTTCCAGCATTTCCTGCCACCAATCAGCTGGAGGTAGCTAATGTCTCCTTATTTTTATGAGCGTTTCATCTGCTTTAGTATATCTATAGAAATTTGGAGGCACTTCAAACAGATGATTAATCTCATGCTCAATAAAAAATAAATTCTCTAATTTATCATACAGAGACTGCTCAGAGGGAGGTCCTGCTTCTTCTATGGAGCTAGTGGATGTTGTAATCTGATTTTCAACATAATTGTTGATCCTTGTGATGTATTGCTCATATGACAGCAGTTGTCCAATACCAGTCACTAGGCTGGGTAATCCTTTGTCTTGCAATGCTGTTATTTTTGCCCTGAAATCATCTATTTCTGCTTGCATATCCTGACATTTTCTTTCCAGGGTCTATGTGAAATTTCTTAAGGTCAGCACTTTCTTAGCTGTTAGGATAGTGTCTGTTCGACTGCGTATATCCAGTGCTGCCAATTCTTCCTTAGTGTGAGTATTGAGGAAATGTATCATCTTATTAGCCTGTTCAGGCATAATTCCCAGTGCTGTTCTGGCCTTCTGTATTTCAACATGAGCTATGCTTATTAATTCAATTTGCTCATATATTCCCTGTATTGACCTACATTGGTCATGGATTGATTGGCCAATTTTGGCCCATAGAATCTTCTTTATATTAGCCAGAGTTTTGCCCAGAAGTAGTTCTTTTTCTAAGGCCTTCACTCTGGTCTCTAAGGCTTTTATCTCCCTTTGCTTCTCTGCCACTGTCATTTTGGACTTATCATAGCTGGCCTCTAGCTTGGCCAGTCTTTTTTTGGCTTCATTAATTTCTGTCACTTGAACTTCAAGTTCCTTGACAGCTTTCATTAAGTCCTCCATGCTCATACTTGATTCTGGTGCTGTTGTTGTTGTTGTTGTTGCTTCTGTAGCTGATGTGGCTATGGTAGGTGCTGGAATGGCAGGAGGGGCTGCTGCTGCTTGTGTAGGAGGAGCAGGGCCAAGAGTTGTAGAAGTTTGAGGGGGTTGGGAGGTTGACTCCCCTTGCTTGTCCTGCAATTCCTTTTCCAATTCTGCTTCCATCTGTAGTATTCTCTTATTGATCTTAAGAACCATATCCATGGTCTCATCAACTTGCTTTTCCTGTGCAAGTTCTGTTGTTTGAGGGTGAATGGTTGCAGGCAGCTTTGCCTGCTTCCTAAGAGCAGCAATGTCATCCTCCTTTTTCTTCATAAGGGCCTTAATACCCTTTGGATCTTTAGGATCATGTCCTAAATCAATAATTATGTCTTCCAAAGTTTTTATTCTGTTGTCCTTAGCAGTAGAAGACATCCTTTCCAAATCTAGCTGTGTATTGGTATTTTTTAGTGACTCTTTTAAATGATGGGCCAGCATCGCCCTGTCTGCAAGTGCAGCATACACCATTTCCCCTGTTTGCTTGTGCAGTTCTATTTGATCCATGGGATGTATGTCCTTGGAGAGGACCTCTAGATTTGTCTTTGTGTAGTCTGCAGCTAATTTGGGGTTTGGAACCTTAGGCTTAAAATGAGTCAAAATCATTTTATCCTCCTTGATATCATATGCTGCCATCAACCTTTGTTGCTTGGAGGGTGTTGCCTTTAGGAATTGATCATAAAGTTGAACTCTCAAGAGTTCATTTTGCCCCTTAATCTCCATAAAGGTTCCTTTGATTCTAGCTAGTTGCTTGCCCTGTTGCCTGGAAGAGGACACTTCTGTACTTTGCTTCATAGCTTGTTCCTGCTGGAATGAGCTGGTAGCAGTTTGCTGGCTGGATTCTCTTTCTCTGCTTTGGCTTTCTGCCCTTTCTTCACTGATGTGTTCTTCTTCAGCCTGAGGGTCAATCCTTTGCCTCTTGGCCTCCGGTTGCTGTGTTGACCCACTTGGAGGTGTGGGCTCCTCTGTATCTCGTTTTCTGCCTCTCTCTTCATTGAGAGGAGTTTGCAAGACTAGAATTTGGGATGCTTCTGCTTGTTGTAGAGGGGCTTGCCCTTGACTTTGATCTGTTGAAGTGGTGGGTTGTTCTGCCTGTGTTTCCTGTTGTACATCCATCACTTCTTTTCCTTTTGTTGTGGCTGTTGTTGTTGTAGATGCCTGCTGGAATGTCTGTGGGGCTGTAGCAGTGGATGTGCCTTCTCTGACTTGGATTGGTAGCTTGAATGTCACCTGCTGAAAAGAATCCAAGTCAAGAGTTTTTTCTAAATCTTTCACAGTTTGCTCCATTGTCTCTTCTTGAGTAAATTCCTCAACTAATGTCCCAGGCACCCATTCATCTTGGTTGGCAAAATGTTCAATTTGTGGATATGGACAATGCTTATAGGCTAACAGCCTATATTTGACTCTTCTAGCACTGATAAAGCCATTAGGGTCATAAGGGACCCACCAGAAACTCCTTTTAAGTTTAAGCTGTTGCCCCAGTATTTGATTAGCCTCTTGCCAACCATATTTCTTGTTCATGATGAAGGGGCCTAGACGGTCTCTGAATTTCAGGTTGGCTTTCTTCTTGGCACTATGAAAGTGTGTAAGATCAGAATTGATGAGTTGCCTATAGTATTCCAAGGCGAACAATCTCATAGGTACATATCTTGGGAGCCTGTAAGGACAGAGCTCACAACCATAGATCCTGATGACTGTGTGATTTTGGTATAAATACCAATCACCTATTTTGTAATTCTTGAACAACTATAAGATTTTCTGCATGTCATTTGACAATCTGGCAGGAGGAGTTCTTTTCAAGAGGCATGTGACTGGATAGACAAATTGGTCAATGAACTCACAGTAGGAATAAGGAGAGTTCTGGACTTGATGGAAAACTGAAGACCAGAAGATGACAGACCTCCTCTCACCCTGCGAATCCAGCTTCTTGATAGGGTATTGGAAGCAATCTGTCTGATAGTACATGAACAGGTGATAGATGTATGATGAATACTTAAATATTGCTTCCCTGTTTAGCCTTAGCAGTTGGTCATGTATCTTATTGGCGATAAACTTGGCATAGTTGTATTTTATGGCAGAGGGCTTCCCAAGGCTATATGCAGATAACAAGAACAACATAGTTTCATCAATATGTTCATTTGTGGAGAAACCCAGCACAGAGGATATCATGTCCACAAGCAGCTTGCCTACCTCATTGAAATTTGCATATAGGAAAGGAGGTGGCCCAGTAGGTTGACGGTCTGCTCTCATGAAAGTTTTGGTAGTTGTAGTAATCTCAGTGCTAGAGAGCTTGGAGCCTTCATCCAGCAGGTGCTTTATGGAAAAAGGGTAGAGCAGTTGGGTCTGCTTGAAGTTGAGCATCTGATTGATGGAATCAGGAGTCATGTGAAAGAGTATGCTCCCAAATGGAGACTTAACAGCTCTGAGGCTTTGGTCATAATTCTCAGCATAGAGGTGAATGATTTCAGGAAAGATATTCATAGAAGGCAAGAAATAGATGGGCAAATTTGACTCCCAGATGCCATACATGTCACTGTTGTTCAAGTGGCTATTCCTCAGCTGGTAGAAGGTCTGCAAGTGGTTCCTCTCTCCCACAAAATCTTGAATGAGGAAATCACTGTCCACTAAAGGTATTGCTTCAAGCTCCTTTCTGGGTGTATTAATATGAGCAACATCTAGAGTTGATGGAGTGGCCATGTTTAAACCTTTCTGGATTAGTACTTGAGCTTAGGATTAGTGAAAAGGCTGAAGACTGCACACTGAATTTGTACTTGGGAGTGACTAGTTTTCAGAGTTCAAAAAGACTTCTTATAGGGTTGATGAACTGTGGGGCACTCTGTGGAAAAAAACATAATCTTTTGAGCTAAGTAGCTGGAGTTTTGTAGAGGGAATTCTAGTAAGGGATTAATGCACAGTTGTATGCACTTCAGTTGGAAGGCTCAGGCTTTATAATCACTCTTTAACGGTGAATTTTGCAGGAGGGCGTGGGCTTTTCTAGTTTCGTTGGTGCAGGAACTTTACCAGGAATTTAGGCAGTTTTAAGTAGTTAATTGAATTGTGAGGAGTTTTGCAGAGATTTTTTGCAGGTAATCAGGAGAAAAAATGGCAAAACAGGGGTGAAATAGGTCGACTGCGGGCAAATACCTGGTTTTTGTAGCTCCGAGGGCGTTGAATTGGTACAATAGCAAGCAATCAACTTGAATTCAGATGGTGGTGGCAGCTCGAACGGTTGAATTGTGAGTTTGGCGGCAAATCGTCGTAAAAGCATGCACAACGCTCCGAAATGAGTGGTGAAAATGACACAAGAACGGCTCTTTCATGTGGTTTTATGCGAAATTAGGACTTTTTGGTGCTTTTGGTGCTTTTCGGCGATGACTTCAGGATGACGTCATTGTTGGGTCCCGGGTACGGTAGTGTGACATGGAGGCTGACGTGGGTGGCAACGTGGCGATGACACGGTGGCGGGGAATGGATGCGAATGGATGACGTGGGGGCGACGTGGAGCAGTGGTGGGGAACGTGGGTGCTGATGTCATGGTGACGTGGGTATGACGTCACAGGGCGAGAAGGCGGTTTCCGGTTTCCCCGCACCACCTTTGGGTCCTAAGCGGTATAAGGGGGGGGGCTCCGAACAACCCGGGAAAGTGACGCGTGGCGGGGGTACGGCGGTGAAACCGCCAATCCCCCGGAAGCTAAACCTCTGCCTCCTCCCTGGTGAGATTGACCACCCACCTTTAGATCGAGATCACTAATGATCGGACGGTTGGCGAGGAGTCTGAGGTGACGGCAGTTTATAACACAGGACCCGCCTAGTTTAAATAATGAATTAAATAAAATGTAAGCGGGGTGGGTTTAGACTTAGGGTTAGTGGGTTTTATTATATGCACCTGTTTATATATTTGTTTAAAAACATTATAAACAAATGTATTAGCGCGGGAGGGGTAAAAAGGGGTTATGAGGGTGGAGACTATAGAATTTAATTTTTAACCAAAGTTTCGATTAAAACCCATAGTCTAGGGTGGTGAAGGAGGGTTAATATTATTCCCTGATGGATTAATATTCCCCAAGACATGACTGTATAGCTATATTGCTAGGGGGAGGGTATTTATAGATTTTTTGGGATTTCATATAGTTTTTGTAGAATTAGGGAAGGGGAACAATGCTTAGGGAGCTAAATAATAAATTAGTTGTTAATATGACTTTGTGGGGTGAAAATGTAGGGAAAAATGCTAAGCTTTAAGAAGTAAAACTTAGAGATAGAAAATATGTGAAATTTAGAATAATGATTTTTACACAAGAAATGTGGTTTCCTTTCCTTGAGTAAACTTCATAGTTGGACTTGATACTTGTCATGGAGTGATGTGAAACAGGACTTTTGGGCAGATCCCAAGGTCCTTGGGGAATGTTAATAAATGATTTTTGGGGAAAAGGGGGAAATTAGTCATGCTTCCATTGTTATGTCATCAAACCTCTGCCATGGTGCCAATACCCTAAATGGGATGAGTTCTTCATGATAAGCCAAATGGTAATGGCACCCTTACTTCTGCAACCTTACCCTACTTACCCATCCTAGTAATCCTAACATTTTTTCTTCACTTGAATTGGGTGCACTTGAATTAGCAAACCTTGATTGTCCTCTTTTTCTTTTGACTTCCCTCCTATCTAAATCTACCCTTATTTCTTCCAAGGACCCAGATTAAGTGGTTGGGCTCCTTCATTTCTCTACATAGCTAGTCATCTGCCAAGCTTGAGCTGTTTGGACAGGAATCATTCTCTATTTTGCAACAAGCAATTTAAACATGGCATGGTCCAGATTAAACTATTGGGCCATCCATCAAGTATGATTAGCAGCAGTATTTACAGACTGTGAAGCTGCCAAAAGATAGTACTGGCATTTTGACTGGCCACTTTCCTGGTCTTTAATTTGGGGTTCATTTTCACTATTCTTTTGACCAATTGATTTTCTTGCCTTTTGATTATTCTTTTAAGGCATACCCTCTTTTCAGTTTTTAATTTTCTTAGTATTTATACAAAACATGGAACCTTTGCAACATGCAATGATGAACATATTTAGCCCTTCCACTGTCAATCATGAAAGATGAAACCTATTGGTATAGGAACCTAACAGTGTGCAGAACGATCTGAGATTGTAGTGAGAATTGACATTTGTTGTCTAGCTCCCAGATTGATGATCTTTTACTTGATTATCTTTAGTTACATCGTTTTACAGAGGGATGAGTTACTGTTACTGTACCCTTGATTGATAAATTGCTATAGTTTTCTAAGTGCATGATTTGAGTCTTAAGGTTCTTTTCTATAAGTAGATCTTTTTTCAAGCATCTGTTTACTCTTGTATTTAGCGCACTATACTACTACCATTACTCTGAAAAATGACTGCCTCAAACTAAGTACACTCCTTGAGATAACGAATTTCTCCTAAATTGATAAATTAATGTAGGGTAAATAGAGGTGAAAAAGACCCTTTTTACTACTCGACAAGTAGCTTAGTTATGTGTAACTAGATGTTCTTTTATGTGTTCATGTATTAGTTATTAGAGTTGTATGTTGTGATTATGCTTGTCTCTTCAATTTGTAGGACTTGATCTGGAGCTGGCTTAGTGGACTTCCACTTAGCTGCATTGTGCTCTCTAGCAAATCTACACGGAGGCTTGAGGTAATCTATTTTTCCTACTTTGATAGTTAGTTATTGTTTATGAACATGCATGTAACTTTGTGACAGTTTTAGATAATCTTACAGTCTGCCAAAGGTCCTAGGAAGACTGTTGAGGGTATCTCCATTATCCATACCCTGTGTATTTTATCCTATAGTAGAATTAGCGACTCCACTGGGGACTATACATCTAGTTCCCTATTTACCTGAACAGTTCTCAATTTCCTCCTCCTTCTAAGACCTCCCTATACTTATGCATTCCCTTTTTGACCCACCAAAACCTTGTTACATCCTTCTTATACATATTCATCATTGAATCTAATCCAAGAAGCCCCGTTTTGAACTATTTTCCCACACTAACGCAGGCTAGCAGACTACGCAGTGCTTTATAAAATATTGTGTCTACACACATAGAGCGTTAGTGGACCTAGTAACTCTCTGTGGCCACTGTTACAGAGCGTTAGTCTCCCAAAATCTTGATTTCCAGGTGTGTCTACAAACCCAAGGGGATAGGAAACCTATTCATGGATTGAAAGAAGATCTACGATTGCATTTTGTTAGCAAGATAGGTGTCCTGAAAGAAATTTTTTTTAGGAAATAAGTTTTTTTTCTTTCTTGAAAAAGTTTTTTATCAAAGAAAAAATATTCAATTCTTTCATTCATTCTTCTGTTTAGCTGGTTAAAAGCTGCTTTATTTTGGTTTCGAGTAGTTGTTAGGAAAGAATTGGAAATATTTATGTTGGTTATGCATGTGTTATAATGACTAAGATGGATGGAACAAATATGAATATGTGAAAGAATATCACCTGTAGAATATAGCTTGTTTTCATCGAATTGAATATTTTTTTAAAGCATTGTCTTGTGCGTGATTTTTTGAGTCAAAGTCCCATTACATTTCACACGTCAACTCCCCTACCGAAGAAAATAAAAAAGTACACATAAAATTTACCTAAAATCAATTAGTAACTCTTTATTGAGCAAGATAAACATTAGTTCATGCTAGGATCTTGGGGTAGCTAGTGTGAGTAAACTGCCCAAGATCGAAAACCCAAACCAATGTCATTAAAAGAGAGAAAATTCTTGCTGCACTCATACTACCGTGACCACTCCAGTCAAAGCAGAGCTAAATACGAGACAACATTGGACTGTAAGTGAAGGTAGGCCACCTTTGCTTACAACTCCTTTGGGTATTCTGTGTATTGGGGATCCCTTCGGGGATTTCGGAGCTGAGTTGGGGACTCAGGTATCCTTCCCACACAGTGTATTGTCTGCGACTATGTCCCCCCCGGTAGTGTCTGTGATTTGAGGTATCCTTACTGGCCAAGATTTTAGGGACTTACAAAAGGTGACTGGGTGGGCTGCCCTGGTACCTAACACAGATGGACCTACTCTGTCTTTAGTTTTTGGGAGGGTGCTCGTCTTCACGAGAGTACTTGGCCCCTCAATCTCAGGTTCGAGTGAAGCTCAAGAGTATCCATAATTGTAAATTTGGCCAACCCTCTATGTTATTCATCGTGATACTGGGTTTCATCTCCAGTGATCAGTGCTTATCAGATAGGGTCATTTCCCTCTATTTGTTGATTGATCAACTTAGTGTATTTTTTATATTTTTTAGGTACCCATGTGTTATCATTTGAGACTTTAACAAATATCACCATAAAATTTATTGATAAAAATTAACAGCCACCATGGCTACATATGGCCCTCATCGTCAATCTAGATGATTGCTAGGACTTCCTCCACTCATTTTGGAAGATCCGCCGAGCTCCAGTGAGCCGGATTTCCCATCTTCGGGGAATCAGTCTCCCAGATCTCACACGGAATCTGTTTGGACAAACGAAGATTCAAGTTTTTCGAGGGATTTCTTTACTGAAGGATTTCTTCCTCACTTTAACCCTCTACTCATGAATCCATTGGACACACTCTTAGTTCCAACGGCACCGGTACTCCCTATTTCTGTAGGTGGAACATTTCCATCCATCCTGTCGATGACTAATGGGTCATGGAACTTTGTGGACAATTTTGGTCCTCCACCACTTCCCCAATCGACAGTCACCAACACACCATTGATGGCGAACCTTGCTATCCCATTTGTTACACAGTAATTTATCACCACTTTCACTCCCGGTCTTCTCACTGTGTCAAATGTCCAAGTCAAACATGCTTATGACAGACAAATGCTCTCTTGTGCTGCCAATTGACCCACTTTTTCAAAGTTGCCTACCCCATCGCAGATATTGGTCTAATAAGTGTGCTAAAAGGCACGCAATGAATAGACTGACCATGCTGCCAGCGCGGAAGTACACCTGATTCCCGCGATGGTCCAATTTTAAGGACCAATGCAGGGATATGTGGTCTCTTTGGCAATGATCTGACTATCTGCACTGATCACTTGCGATGTCAGCGCTGAGGATCAGTTATGTTCCCACGATGATCTAGATTGGGCAAATTGTTCCAACAATTGGCCTTCTAGATGACTCGAGACTTGGTTGTTGGCCTTGTTTATGTCGCCCTTCCTTCCCTGGTGTGGCAGTTTCATCAATTGTGCTACCTTCCTTGGTGATAAGCTCTCCTTTCCACCTTTCATGGAGACTCCTTATCCTATTTAAACTCTCACCATTACTATGCATTGCTAGTGGGACAGTTCTGATAGTTGGCTAGTTGAGCAGTGTTGTGAGTGCTTTGTGAGTTTTCTAGATCGTTGGTGTGAGTGTGATAAGTGTGGAATTGTTGATAGTTTGTGGAAGGTTGTAAGGTACCCTTGATCTTGTGTGAAGCTTATGAGTGAGAGAGCTTTTGTGTGTTGGGAGATCCATCTTCAAAGAGTGAATGCTTGAAGAACATGCTGGTTGGACTCTTCTTTGAGAAGGCTTGTGACGTCAAGGCTTTGGTTGTAAGCTGACTCTTATTTCATTATTAATGAAATCAATGATGTTTTCCTATGTCTCATATGAAATGTACTTGATAGCTCATGACTTCTTTACTTTGTGAGTAAATGGTTTATTGTTGTTGCCGGATTACGTGCTTTGCTGTATTTCCTTTGCTTTGTTTCAGGTGGATCACTCGTTGAGGAGAAGCAAGCAGAAGCTGGAGCAGTGCAACGGAACTCCATCGACCACCGGTTGAGGTAGGCCTCCAACTTTGACTTTTTAAGGAAAGCTATTGTTGATCTGTCCTTGTTTGTGACTAGACCCACTCTAGGGCTAGAGGGGTTGCCTCTGTCCACAGAGGGAACACTTTCCTGCATCAAAAATTGGCGACTCCGTTGGGAAGGGCCTTTGTGTTTTTCTTGTTTGCTCTTGCCTTGATTTTTGTTTTGGTCTCTTTTGAATTTTTGGGGATTAGTTATCAGTCCTCTGAGTTTCTTGGGTTGACCTAGGAAATACCCATATTTGATTGAAGGATTGATTGTTTTTTATTTGGGAGTTTTGGTTCACCTATCATTGTTTTGAACACCATTGCGGATTTAATTTTAACAGTTGCACTGTCATCGCACTCACACCTTTGTAATATCTTGTTCATCGCGTAATTATGCTTAACAATGGCGACGATTCCTGAAATAGGATCATCACAGAAAAGATGTGTATAGTCGCGATGTCATCGCCACTTTATAGCTTTAAACCTGCGATGATCTCGGGTTTCTAGTTTAATTCCCATGACGACTCTTGAAATCACATCACCGCAGAAAATAGGTGTTTTTCTGTGATCATCTTGGGTTGTCTATGTAAAACTTGCGATGACATCTCGGGTTGTCAGTGGAAAACTTGCGATCATCTCAGGTTGTCTGTCTTGCGATGATTCCTGTAAAGTTGTTTTTATAACTTTACCTCCTGAATTCATCAATCTTGCTTATCCCCTGTTGTTTCTTGTCTCTCATTAGCTTGTTTTAATTGCTTTTAATCGAGGTACATTGAGTGAGTCTTGTGTTTTTTGACTATGTGACCTAGCCCTTTGGAAGTTTCATCGAGAAACCATTTGCTTGGGTTACTTGTCTGTTCAAGGTTCATCCACAACCTTCTTGTGATTTGCTTGAGACTCTTTCACTGCTTGTTTTCCTGCTGATTGATTTTTAGGGTCGATTATTGAACCAAATTTTTATTTTGATTCTATTTCTTCACTACCAAGCATAGATCACAATTGTTTGGATCGATTAGTTCACACTTGCTTGTTTGCTTCTTTGAATTTAAAACGAAAAGAAAATCAAAAGTTTGCATTCATTTAGCATATGAAAGTGAAAGTGCATTTGCATTACGAATTTTAAATCTTTCATTAGTAGTATCGATGCATGGTGAGATTAGTGTATTGATGCATTGTGTTTCTTAGTGTCTTCACTCACTTTTCTTGGTTTTCTTGGTTTGGGAATGATCTCTCTACCCTCCTGTAGGTAGGTGTTCATTGAAGTAAAAAGATATTTCATTCATTCTAGCTGCATTTTAGGTCCTTTGATATACATACGGTAGGGCCTGAAAACTGAAACATAATCCAAGATCAACTTTAAAACAAACTGAATGAATCTAAAAACGCATTGGAACATAACACTCATTTTTTAGAGGTCTAGGCTAGAGACGTGCTCCGGCGTCGTTAAACCTAGTCACTTTTGTTTCCACTCAAGGTTGTGTGATTCCTCCTTCTGTGACTCAATAGTGGTCTAGTACGGACTTGTGCTCCCACGTACTGTTCAGTATATGGGGAGACCCCACTAGGTTATTGTCCTTTATCCATAGGAAGTTGTGTCTACCACCTTACAAGCCGTAACGCACCGAACACAGCATTCGGGAAGATTTACTGCCGTACGGGAAGTCCTTGGTTCTCATATGACTACCAAGGTGTATATGCAGTTTTACTGATTGTCTGGTAAACCTTTTGCCTAGTTCTCCAGAGTAGTCACTTTCGCTCCTTTTCGGACTCCCTAAAAGAAAAGGTTCATCTGAGCACTTGTCACTTCAAGCTCGTTAAACATTCGAAGGTGACTAGAGTCATCTTGTTAGGGTCCCACCCTAACCCCCTTATTTATGTAGTGGGATCACGTCATAATAAAGAGTCAATAAAGCCCATATTAATAATTGTAAGTGGTTAACCCGCTATTAATGGCGGGACCACAATTAGTTGCAAATGGGCCTAGTATTAGATAGATGGTATTAATAAAACCCATGGTATTGATCCATGGTATTGCATGTATGAGTCATATATAAAGGATAGAGACTCCCTGCAAGGAGCATTGTGTCTTATTTTTTAATCGAGCTCTACTCTATTGGAGGTTGCCCCCTCGAAGAGGCCAGTGAACATTGCTTTCTAAATAATAAAATATTTTTTGTTGACTCTCACTATTCTATGTTCTGGGTATCTTTCTTCGCATATTCTATATTTGGGTATGTTTTTGTAGATTAAGAGCATAACAAGTGGTATCAGAGAACTTTCCAAGGCCGATGGGATCTCCATTTCTTAGCAAAAAAAAAATTGGCTAGAGACGTGTTCCGGCGTCTTTAAACCACGAGATCTGTCGTTGAGCGCATAAACCTGTAGATTTGGGGAGGCATGCACGCAGGAAATACAAGAGGTGGTCACGCTTGTTGGACTCCCTTGTAACCCCTGTGGGTACCCCTTCGAGTAGTAGCACATTAGACAGAACCGCGTACGGACTGTCTTCCACGTACCTTTTGGGTATATCGAAAGCCCCCTAGCTCCTCTGCAACCTAGCCATAGATAAACCGTCAGCCGTCTTGCTGCTACAGTACACCGAGAACAGCACTCGGAGAGATTACTCGCCTGTACGATAGGGTAGTCAGGTTGTACGACTAAGGGTACGGTTGATCCTCCTTAGTTAGAGCCCTGAAACATTGGGCCAAGTACTACTGTCAGACCCTTATGTATATTGTGATCTGTATCACCTGACACTCCTCAAGACCATAGTTCCCTTTTCTATCTTGGGATCACGCATCATCTCTGCCAGATCCGCTCACGCAAAAGGGTGCAGCAGCAGCAGACAGCAGTCTGATCTATTAGATCCATCAGATCCACAGCAGCAATCTGTTCCGCCTCTCAGAGCTATTCGACCGACCATTCTGATCTCTCAGATCCACCTGATCTGAGTAGCTGTGTGGGGTTCCTATACCGGAGCATGATTTTCGCAGGACTTTTGACAGCATTGACATTTTGAGGATTCGGCGACTGCAGTATTGCTAAGGAAGGAGTAAAAGTCCGTTAGGATGGAGTTTTCAGAGAAAAAAATAAAAAAATAAAGTCTGAGATCTCCTGGGGCACTTATTGGTGATCTAGCCCATCAGAATCAGGACGACGATCTGAGCACGGTGGTACCATTCAATTCTTAGTGAAAAAAAAATTGGGGTCCCAAATTTCAAGAGCATCAGGTCAGTGCATGGTAGAAACTAGAGCTCAAGCTATGGCCAATGAGAGGATGGAAAAACTTGAACAAACCTTGCAATCCCTCCAAACTCAGCTTGACAGACTAACAATATTAATCCCGAGCGTAATCCTGAAGGGCAAGGAGGAAGCCCATGAGGAGGCGTATATTGGCAATGGACACAGTGAGGGTGAGTCTAGCCATTCTCCTCACCTCTGGGGCCCCCAACAACAACAATCCCGTCCGAGACCTCTGGTGGGCTCCAGTATTGGAGCGATAATGCTGCAACTCCTGGGACTCCCTTCTTTACTTTTATCAACCCGGTCATTCGTAACAAACTTGGAAGCGACGGTGCTGTATGCACAAGTACTAGCTCTTGTCGCAGTTGTCACTTGGTCAGCTGGCACAAGTCCGCTAGGGCTTTAGCTAACTTCTATAAGTTCTTAGAAGAAGCTTTTAAATGATGGATGAAAGCTAACTCAAAGGGGAGCTAATCTACTTGCGGAAAGAAACTGAAAGCCAAAGAGGAATGCAAACCCTAGCAAACCCTAATTCTACCAGCTAGTTCTATTGATGCAAAAATGAGAATGCAAACTGCTGAATGAGATGCCATTGACTTCAAAAAGGGAAAATGCACATGCCTTAGACTACTTTTGTCCTAGAAAGTATCTTTTTGTATTTTCTTGATTAAGTGTCGATTTTCACATGCATATGCTTGAAATGTGCTTCACTATGCAGGAGTGGATCAAGGAAGAGGAATGCTTGGAAATAGTTGGAGAGGATCAGAGGGGGTCTAAGGAGTCCCTAACACTCTTCCCCAGAGTCTCACAAGGTCTGGCTATCAGGAAATCTCACTTGTGAGCTTCTACAGGAAGTCTGCAGGGGTTCTACAGGAAACTTCAGGATTTCTACAGGAAACTTCAGGATTTCTACAGGAAACTTCAGAACTTCTACAGGATGTTTGGAAGTCGGTTTTTAGGAGGTGAATGAGTGAGGGAAGGTGCATGGATGGATCTAGAGGTAGGATAGGGATCTAAACATGGCCTAAGGACTGGTGGGTGGTTCGGTGGAGAGGTGTAGAAGGCTGACTTGGCTCGAAGATGGCTAAGGCAATGATAAGCAAGGAGGTAAGGTTTCGTAGACACAAAGGATAGATGGGAAAAGGGAAGCTTAGCTACGAGACAGAACAGGAGGCTTAGATGATGCTTTGGGAGGATGGATGAAGGAAGAAGATGCCCTGCAAGGTGGGCCTTGATCAATTCTACAAAAAACCTGGAAATGATCAAATCCTAAACTATTCTATTCTATCCATCAATCAACATAAATGAGCAGCAACTTTATTTGGGAAGGAAACCTTGTACACCATCTATGTAAAGAAACATTTCAGATGTCCAAACCCATGACTAATCTCTGCAAATAAAACAAGCACACTAAAAGATTGCATAAACAGCAAACTAGTGTTTTTGTGAGGCAGCACTGTTTCCTCAATTTCAGCCCCAAATCCAATAAGGTCGAGGTGAAACCAGGAGTGTAGTTGTCTCTTTTCCTTGGAGATCTTGTTGTTATTATCCTACCAAAACATCTAAACCAAATTCATTCATAAACAGTGGTCTATTCTAGCATCATAACGAAATCTACTTAACAACAATGTGTTCAAATGCATAAAAGAGAAAAAACAGTGATACGTAAAGGAAAAGCAATAATATAGAAAGGAGGTCCTAGGCTCTCAGGTTGGGCCCAACCCTGAGAGCTTTGGCTCCTATGAAAAACTCAGATTTGATAGGAAACCAAACTGCTTCTCATTATCCAAAAAGATTCATAACAGTTATGCCAAAAATGGCTACAAAGGAACAAAATAAAGCTGCTGCAGCACTGAAGTGCAAAGTACACAATAGGTTCAAAAGTCTTTTCACGAAGGTTGAGGCCTCAACATTTATAGATAACGAGGGACCTAGTTGGCCTCCTCAATCTGTGGAACTCGGCTGTCAAACTGTGAGTCAAACAATCCCTTTCTAAATGCTGATTGGTTGCCTTCTAGATTCGGCTTGGTGGTCTTTGGAGCTCAGAGTTGAAGGTGAAAATCCCGAGGAAGGGTCATTGAATGTCGTAGGCATCCCTCCTTCAAGTCCTAACTTCAGGCTTGGCTGCCTTATAGTTCATGATTGCTTTGACTTTGCTCCAATATATGTCAAAATCCTGAAATAGACACGTGTTAACCACCTAGGAAAAGTAACTTCCCCTATTCGTACCAAAGACACAAACATACTAAAAATAATGCATAAACTATAGAAAATGACGGATTTGAACAAGGGCTGAACAATGAAAATGACGCCAAATGAGCCCAAATTGTTACCAATTTTGGGGCTCACCACACCCCCAGTTATGACATTAGATAAAAAGTGCTCAAAGACCATTCCTCCAATTGGAAATTACTTCTAGCTATGAAAGTGGAAATGCCATTGACTCAATTTGTAAATGCTAACTAATAAACTCATTAAAGGACAAAGGCTAATCTACTTGCAGAAAGAAAGTTATTTTATCTTGCAAAATCCATCAAACTACCAAATCTACTTACAGAAAGGAAACTATTTTTTCTTGCATAATTTATCAAACTATCAATCATAATTGCATGTGCCATCTACCCAGTTTACACTTGCTTGTAAATCATTAACCTACTTGCATCATACTTGTGATAAAAATCTAACTCTACTATGTTTTTGCAGTGAAGAAAAGGAATAGTTGGAGTAGCCTAGGAACTTCCCCTGATCATAAAATCACAGCTGGGGGTCATCATTCATCTAGACTAAGTCAGGGATCAAATTCATGAAGGAAAGTGACACTACATCTTTTCTACAAGCAATTGCTACAAGAGGCCTATAATGCTACAGGAAGGCCTGTAATGCTACACGAGAGAATGTGAGTGGTTTTTGAAGGTGGAAATATTGTCTTGAGGGTATGGAGAGGTGGATGGAAGTTGAAGCAAGTGGAGGAAGGTTGGTTTGAGCCCCTAGCAAAGCTCAGGACCTCTTAGAGGCCCGTCTTGCACTAGGATGAGTGCTCTCGGTATACTTGGCAGAATGGCTTATAAAACAGGGATTTGGAACAGAATTTGGAAGTGGAAAGAGAATATGAAGGAGCTAAATATGGAAGTGGTAAAGGTCCCCTTCCCTGTAGATCAATCAACCCTGCAATCAATCACATGCATGCATCCATTTATCATTAATAAAATGAAATAACTTATGATGGAAAAGATGATTTGAATTTAAATAACATCTAATTTATTCCATAACACTGATCTAATCACTAAAGTGACTTCTAAGATACAAAAAGCAAATGTAAAATAGGACACCTAACACTAACTTATTTCCAAGAAATCATAAACACAATATTTTTTCACTGTGGTTGTGAATCCTTCCACTCAATCTCCCACAAGAGAGGTGACGTAGAGGCTATAACCACAGGATTTTGTAGATTAATATCTACTAAAATGTAAGAAACTATGACCTGCTTGGAATCAAGAAGAAACATAAGTTCAAGAAGAGGGACCAAAGCCTTTGGGTTGGGCCCAAACCTAAGGGTCTCAGCCCTTTGAAACTAACTCAGATGCAACTTAAAATCCAACTTCTCATTATCAAAATTTGCAGGTCTAATACATCACATAAGAGTTTAAAGTAACAATGTCAAGCTTGAAGCTCAATAGCTACACCTAGATGAACAAAAAAATTGAATCCTAATGAGCTCTTCTTCTAGTTTATTTATACGAAATCATAGTTGAAGTAGCTCCCTTGAAAGTAGAAGTGGTTCCCTCCTTGATCTCGAAAATGGTGGATCTTGTCCCTCTTGGTCTTCACTCGGAGTAGGAGTCACTCAACTGCTAATGAATTCGAACTGGTGAGAGAGGATATTTTGATCCCAAGATGAGTTTAGGGAGTTAAGGAGATGGACAAACCCCCTAGATTTTGTCTCCATCAAGCCCCTACATAGTAATAGCCTAAAAAATGCTTCATTTTCCTACAATTAAACCATATTAGGCCACATACTATGACAAACACCTTTTACTCCACTTACTAAGCATAATATAACAAAAAATATGAATTAATGTAAGAGAAGGATAATTTTAAGGTTGGAGGATGGCATAATGATCTTCAAAATGTACCTATTGATGGACTCATCAATGGGCTTGTGACTAGTATTTACACACAAACAATGTCAAACAAGTTGTCTCCATTGTAATGACTATACTTTAATAAGTTAAATCCTTATGTCAATTGTTGCTATGATTTAGTCTAGATCCTTATTGATCCTTTCAATGCCTTTATACTTTGCACATGATATTATTTATTGTTTGTTATTAATAACACAATCAAGCATTTCACACAGCACGTCATTTCAATCCATAAAGGCAACTTAATTATTGTTATCATGTGAAGGCATTGCACAATATACCCTTCATTATCATAATATTTGAATATAGTCATAAATATTACTATGCAACACCATTACAATTCAATAATGACATGTACATGCATTATTAGTTAAGCAAATGCAAAAAAGCATGTATCTTGTAATTTTAGGGAAAATAAGTTTGGGACAAGGAATCTCCACTCAACCATATATAGTTGTAGCCAAGCTCACTCACAACTATCACCCAGATTCCAGAGTCTGAGGGACTTGCTCAAAGGATTAAAACACCAACTGCCAACTGAAACAGGGACTCTAGAGGACCTCCTTCCTCCACCCTTCAGCCACTCAATAGTTAAACAATGCACTGGAAATCCAGAGGCCAACTGCCTCCACCCTACAGCTACCTAATGGAAGCCAATTAAACACACAGAGAATCCAAAGGAATCTTCTCCACTCAAGCACAAACAAGGAATCCATAAGCCAATTGCCTCCACCCAAGAATGTAAAGGGATTTTAGAGAAGCAAGTATCCACCCTTCAAACAAAACACAGTGGTTCCACCCACTTTGGAAAATCCAAAACCTATTGTTAAAACAAACAACAAGAAAGGCTTTTGAGATCCTCCCTCCAGGAATCCAAGGAACAACCCTCTATCCTAGCCATCAAGGAAATATTGAGAAATCCAATCTGCACTATCTAGCTATACAAGGAATCGAGTGGCCATTGTTCCTCACCAAGGAGAGGCCTTCTTCATTCCAATATTGCAAACTGAACTAATATCACCGTCTTCTCTTCTCTTCTGTAGAACTCCTTGTCATTCCTCCTCTTTTGCATTGTTTTGTCTCTCTGTGAAGATTAAATCCCTCTTGCTTTGTGGTTGCCTGAATCGAATCATGCCTACCTCACTAAGGTCAACACCCTTCTTTTTCCTCTTCTGTGTTGAGGTTGACGTTACTGTCCTTGCTACCTTGCAATGTTTTCGAATAAAGCATGGTCCTCGTACTTCTCTTTCAGTCCCATTAATTTCAAAAAGCCAATCCATTAAACACACACACAAACTAACCTTTAATGGCTGCCAAAACAATCCCAGTTTCCTGCACAAGAAAACCTCATACATCCCAAGAAAGTAACCTCCTCAGCTCGGAATTTGTGTCCCTTTGACTCAACCCATTTTAACATATTTTTGTAAAAATATTTACATTGAATTTTCATCAAAAAAACCCGAGTTGGGGTTGTCACATAGGTCACTAGGAAACTGCTGAGGTAGGCCAAAGATGTCAGTGTAAATGTCTGACTTTGTTGCTAATGCCTATGTTGCCCAAAAATAGCCATAGGACACAAAACCATAAAAGACAAAATCTTGAACCCTCTCTTCACAAGAAATAAATGACAATGAGACTAAAATTGTTGAATTGAGGCTTCTATGATCCATATCAAGTATAAGAGAGTTTCTTTGGCGTAAATCACAAGAAATTTCATTTGCCAACGCGTTTCGAACCAGCAAGTGTGGTTCATCGTCAGGACAAGTTGAATGAGCAGATCAGGCTTAGAATGAATAAATAGATAGAGCAGAAACTCCAACGGTTGTATTCAAAGCCCAGGTAACGGCTATAATGACAACAACGGCTAGATTTGAGTGGATTAGGAGAATAACCAATATTTAAAAAATTGACTTGGTTAGTTAAATTCTTAAAAGTGAACGAACCCTTTTTAACCACTTATATCTATTAAAATAAACCTAAATTAATTAATAATTAGTTATCAAAGATTTTGTATCTAAAAAGTTAGAGTAGTAAAATATAAAAACTATTAAATATGTAAAAATAGATAAATATGAGGATGTATAAGACAAAGGAGTTCCTTATAACAATAAATAATTATAATTAATTAATTTAATAATAGTTATAAATAGAAGTGTTAAAAATAAGTAAAAAAAATCGGAGTAATAGAGTAATTGATTAATGACTAAATAAATAAATAAATACGACAGACTAAAATAAATAAATCAATCAATCAATCAATCAATAAATAAATAAATAATAGAAATAAATAAAGTTATTGATGATGATGATGATGGTTAACGTCCGCTGAGACCAAATAATGATCTATCGGACCTAAGAAGACAAATTATTTATTTTGATTTAAGATTTTATTCCTATGCTCAAAAAGCTTGGAGAGAAGCCTCCCGAGTTCACTATAATTTTGGCAATTTAAAAGGCTAGGAAGATCAGTATTGTAACAAAGGTTGTGAAATTGAGATCTAATGTGGTTGTACGCAGGGCACTCTAAGAGGAAGTGGTTTTCCTCCTCGATGCTCCCATTCTCACAAATATGGCAGATCCTTTCCATCCATGGCGTTTTAGGAACTGCCCAACGGCCTGTTTCACTATGGAGCTCATGATAATTCGTTCTAATCTTTGCTATATTAATTTTCTTCTTTGAGCTAGTTAAAATAGAGAGATACTTTTGATCTTCAAGGGTGGGGTTGATGACCTTCTTATAATAACTTAATTTTCTTTTAGACGCTAAATCTTTCTCACACCACATTTTTTCTTTGAACTTTGAAGTAACAATATCTTTAATGTTATTTATGTTTTGCAAAGCAGCATTCTCATTGATCTCCCAATAGTTTAACCAGGCCCTTGTGTCTTTATGCCATCCTCGGTTAAGCCTTAGGTGGTTTTGGCTAGAATTTAAGGCTAGCTTAGGAAGTCTATGATTGTCTATGTTATTGAGCTTGTGCTTGTACAATAGAAACCTGAGCATAGCCAGGCTCTCAATAGGAGAAAGACTTGCTTCAATAAGGAGGATAGGATAGGGTGTATTACTTTTAATTTTCAGGTTATAAGTTATAAAACGCTTCTGGATTTGCTCAATCTTCCTCCATGATTCTCTGGAGATGCTGTAGCCCCAAACTTCACAGCCATATAAGATAACAAGAGTGACTAAAGTTTCAAAGAGGAACTTCTTTTTATCCCACATTACGAGGTTTGTTGTTTTACAGTTATTTTCAAGACCAAAATAAGCTTTCCATTCCCCATTGATCCTTTCCATTACAAATGTTACACAAAAACATTACAAACATATACATGGTTTCGTATTAAAGGATATATCGTATTTCCAATACTTATTTTTCTTTTCAAATTTATTTGAAATATTTTAGAATGAGGTTATGTAATGTTACATAAAAGGGCTGACCTAGTTGTCTGTCAACTTTCTACTTGTTTCCGTCATTTAATTAGCCTTCAATTTATGACGAGGTGGTTTTTTTTGAGGTTCGACAATTATTTAATAATAAAAAATATTGTATTTTAATTAAATAATTTTATTATATTTTTAATCTCTTTTTATATCATAATAGTTTATCAATCTTAAAAAAGTTTAAAAATGTATTTTTTTCCTTTAATTTATTTAATTATTTATGTATTTTTTTCCTTTTAATTTATTTAATTATTTTTACACAATCACATTCTAATTTCAATTGGCAAGGTCACAAACATGTAGAAAAATTAAGTATATTTGGTGTGAAATAGAATTTCATTTTCTGTATATAGTAAGCATCATGTATTATTTTTTCATGTTACTTAGTGAATATCATTTCATTTTTCTATCTTATCTATAATATTAATTTTTTTTCAATTCTTTCACTTTATCCATTGAATATCACTTGATTTTCATGAAATTATTTATAAATCTTTTCACATTCATCAAACAACAGTATATGTAAGATTAGTATGCAATTTGAATAACGAGATATGTATATTTAGTGAACAATTTTATAAGGACGACTATTAATTGGTATGTAATTTTTTTCCATTAATTGACTAATCAATGTTTACCATATCAAATAAATATATTTTGTAGAATTGAGGCTTTTGTGATCCATCATATTTATAAGAAGAGCTTCGGCGTAAATCACCAGATCTGTCCTTATGTGATTTACGCCGAAGCTCTTCTTATAAATATATATTTTTATAAAATAATTTTAAATTTTACATATTGTAACATATCCCTTGAGTAATTAAAAAAAAGAAAAAAATCTTATATCTAACAACAAAGCACAAAATTTACAGTAATAACTCCACAACAACTAGAATAATATAATGTTTACTATATAGTTATAATGCGTGGACGACAAATATTAATGGTCAATTAAGAGTTGGCCTATTAACACAATTGTTAGAAATGAGATATATACATGAATGATTTTCTTTTACCTATCGCTCTTAGCTAGCCACCATGCAGATTACATAGTGTGATATTGGTTAACATTATTCATTGCAACAAATTGATATTTCCAAGAGTGAGTATAACTCAACACTTCATAAATAGAAGGTCATTACACTTCAAACCATTATGCTTGGGTGCTCTGCTAGTATGTTTGTTGTTTTGGTTTCTCTCTACGAGCCCAACCAGGTTCCATATTGACTTTCTTTCCTTAACTATTTCCAAGGTTTATGATTTACTACCTAGAGGGTTTAATGTCATTTTTGGCATAAAAAATCTAATTATAAGCTACAAAGACAATTGTTTTCGACTACTTATTCACCGTTAGGGTTTAATGTAAATTAGTACCCCTCACTAGCTAAGAGGCGGTTCATTTTTTCTAAGAATTTTTCACAATGTTTTTCAATGGAAAATTTTTTAACCCTCAACCGCCCTGAAAATGGTTTTATTTTTTGGACTCCTAAAATAATATCGCTCTATTTAATCGTAGTGTTCTATTGTGCTAAGTTTCTAATAATGATTATTCAACTTCGAGTTTTAGGATTTTGTTAATGAAATGTTTATGTTATTCTACTCTAATTTATCATTATGTTCATATGAGTTTTCTCTTGGTTCCATACAGTATATGTTTATGTATAAACAATTATCTTTGTGCATGAAATGCACTCTCTGTTCTTTATGTTATTTGCATTGTGAAAAAGTTATACTGGTTGTCCTTATACAATCTTTCTTTGTTGTTAAGTTATGCTTATTTTTATTTAAGTGGTTAAGTAATGAATATTTGCTTTAGCATGTCCCTTGGGCGACCAACGACTATACCTAGGTTTTTATTTAGCTAGTTAGGACCAAGAACTAACCCATGTCCCCAAGGGTCTTTATCACACTCTAAAAGAATCACAAGCCTACGAATTAAACAAGTCTAGATTTACAAATGTGACTAGGAGGATTTCCTTATCCTATATTCATGTTCATCAACAATTTTCCCAATCTTTTCAGTAATATCATCAGGGTATTCTTCCTACAAGAATCCTCCTTACAAGAATCTCTAGACCTATACTCATTTATTTTGAAACACCTAAAATTATAATATGGAATTATTAAGATAATACTTCCTCTACATGTTTCTTGTAATGTATATTATGTTATTATTTTCTTTTAACAAACAAAGTTACATTATGATCTCTCCCACTTATGACTACCAAGTCACGATGTATCTCAAATGTTCCCCATCATTAGTAATTTTCTTTACACTTAACCATAAAAATTTCATGGTCAAAATTATCCAAACAAGTTTTCTTTTAAAAAAAAGTAATCCCAATGTTCTATCAGATTTAAAATATCGACCACATTGTACAAAATAAAAAGCACAATAACCAACAATAATGCTAATATCTATAGTTCTAGTTTAATAGAAACATAAATTTATCAATACATATTTATTCATTGTTGCTAGCCTATTAAAAATTTAGTGGGAAAATAATACTCCACCCATGCAATGATATTAGTCCACGTTGCATCTCCCCTCCAGTCAGCTTCACAATAAGGTTGTCTTAGAACAAATGATTATTAACCTGACACTATCTAATCCCAACTAGATGTAGTCTCAAATTTGTAGCCTCCACACCAGCCTTAGTCGGGAATTCCACTTGCTAAAATAACTCCAAAATTATTCCCACAATAGGGATTTTTCCTCCTAGCCTCAACTCTATTGTACCCTATTGGCCTCTCCCTACTCCCTAAGAGGGTTTTTGGGCTTGTGACCACCCCACCCATAACTAAATCTAATCACCTGAATTTGAGCTCTCGTAGTTTTATTTTTCCAATGTAACTTTTATTAGGCTACATACAACTTATAAGATATAAGTAAATTCAACTAAAGAAAATATAATTTTGGCCTTTACATGGCCCAAAGCTAAAAGTCTTTTCCCTTTTTCGTGAGCAGTAATTTTTTTTTTTTTTTTTATACATTTTACTAAGGGATATTACATCTCCCCCCAATTGAGAAAACATTGTCCCATTTTTTCTAAACCTAAAAATAGGCTTGGGTATGTTTCCTTCATAAATTTTACATCCTCCCTCGTAGCCTATTCTGCCCTAAAGTGCTTCTATTTCAATTTCACTTCGGCAATAACTCACTTTTGCAGCATTACTTCTCTCTGATTGAGTGTATGTACGGGTTAGACAAGGAACGCGTCATCTGGTTAGAATCTACAACCACAATCATTCATACTATATATATATTATATATATATATATATATATATATATATATATATATATATATATATTATATATATTATATATTATTATTATATATATATATATATATATATATATATATATATATATTATATATATTGCTTATTAATTATGTTACTTGTATATCCTACTAGTTGATAACATGTCTAGGATCATATATATTTCTTTAATACTGAAACATGAAAAATGTTATGCACATGTATGTGGCTACTCAAGGCTAGCTGATATGCTATAGGCCCAATTGAGGCAAAAATCTAAAAATGACCACAAAATTGGGGTGCTAGTTTGGCATAAACTCCCCAATATAAGGTGCTATTCTTTGGTTTTACTCTTACACACACGTGGTCACCTACTTGAAGTTATCGGTAGTTTCACTTTTTATCAACATAAGTTTATTTCCTGTCTTGGGCAGCTTTCAAGATCACCCTCACTTTTCTTATTGTTTCTTCCATTTCTTTCAAGATATCAGGTCTTAACATCATTTTATCCTCAAGGCCACTCCAATTAATAGGTGTTTTACAGTTTAATCCATATAAGACTTTGAATGGGCTAATTTGTAGGGAAGCGTGATAGCTATGTTGTGAGAAAATTCCAATAAGTGAATGTAGTCTTCCCACTTAGTCAGTTGTTGCATCACATACATTCTCAACATATCCTCAAACACTTGATTCACCCACTTAGTCTGCTCGTCTGTTTGAGGGTGGTATGCGGTACTAAACTGTATATGAGTACCTAATCCATCGAACAAATATTTCCAAAATTCAAATGTAAATTGTACATCTTTGTTAGAAATTACCACTTTTGTTATTTCATGCAACATGAAATTTTCTTTCATGAATATGTTAGAAATTTGGATTGTTTTATAGGTAGACTACATGGGAATAAAATGGGAATATTTACTCAATTTATCAACTACTACCATTATGGAAACATTCGGTTTCTTAGACTTAGGTAGGCAAATAATAAAATCAAGCATAACAGTCTCACATTTACATTCAAGGATGGGTAATGTGTGAAGAAATCTAGCGAGATAGCAGTGCTCTGTTTTCAGCTATTGGCATTCTAATAACTTTGTTAAATATTCATCTCTTCATGCTTGGCCAAAAGTTATAATTGCCTCATCCCGCATTTACCCACTTTCACCAGTTTTCCCAGGGTAAACATGAGCTGAATGTCACTATGATAAGACTCAACCTCCTATGTGACCTTAAGGAAATGGATTTGAACACTTAAGACCTTCATGACTTCCCTCAAGTGCTATAGGACATCTAGGAACAACCCAACACCTCCAAGTGTCCAACCCATGATACACATCTCTTTGTCATTGACTTATAGCAAGTGATTGTAGCACTCCAATCGAACTAATAAGCCTTTCTCCATGTGACTGTGGATTTTTCCAGTTTGTTCTATGCCAACAACCCCAAATTTTGTGCCACCTTTTAGGGCGAGGACTCAGACATCTACCCAAAACTTAATGAAACATCCATAAATGATAAATGACATAAAAACAAAGGTTATAAACCCGAAACTTGAACCAGGACTTGACTTGACCTCTCCTAACTAGGACTGACATTCTGTCAAATACATCATGAACATGCAACTTACAGGTCATGAATTCATATTTGAACATAAGGATATAAAAATTTACCTAAGGTTTAATAAGAAGGATTTATGCCTTCTCACAATAGTTGTCATAACACCAATTAGGTCATCCATTCATTAACTAGACATTCATTAATGGAAATGTGATGAGAGCCATACATGGATATTTCAATTAACCATGCTTATAACCAACATACAAACAAATAAATAACAATGATATAACAACCATTGAAGCCACATAATAACAAGTACATTTAATCATTAAAATAAATAGGAACTTAGCTCTTATTAACCATACAAAAAATACAACCAAGTTAGGGATTTCCACATACCGCCCAACCATAGATTTGGCTTAACCAAATATTTCTTTCACCCAATCACCCCGTTCCATATTCCAGGCATGAATGTGAGATGTCATGGGCTATAGAAATCCATAAAAAACCAAGGGAATCCAAAGGTTAAATTTCCTCCACCCTCACCATATCGTGATCTCACCTAAACCAATCCTGAGATCATAGAACCAAACCAAGCTTGGATCCCTCAGAATTCCTTCACCATCCCTTAAGGAATTTTCTTGTCTCCACCCACATGTTGAGGGCTTCCTGGAGAAAACCATCTCCACCCCCAAGCCTTGGATGCCTCCACCCCCATGCCATATTCCAGGAATGAATGTGGGATATCATGGGATAAACCAATCTATAAAAACCAAGTGAATCCAATGGTTAAACTTCCTCCACCCTCACCATACCGTGATCTCACCTAAACCAGTCCTGAGATCACAAAACCAAACCAGGCTTGGATGCCTCAGAATTCCTTCACCATCTCTTGAGGAATTTTACTATCTCCACCCACATGTTGAGGGCTTCCTAGAGAAATCCATCTCCACCCCCAACCGTTGGGATTTTCCTGAGACGACCTCACCCAGATCCAAAACATTATGGAAATCTAAAGATAAACCAGGAAAGAATCCCATCACACCATGGTTATCTGGAAATGGAAAGGAAAGGCTACAAACCACTATTAAAACCTAACAAATTCCATGCCACTGATAACAGGGAAACCAATATACACATATGAATATTCCATGCATGTCAAGACTAGCTAGGAAATCATACATGCAATATGTTACCTACAAGTATTCATACTGAAGCCACCTAATCCAACCTCCTTACTTGATCCTTGATTCCTTTTCCTTTCTTGTCCTTCCTTTGCTTTCCTTGTCCTTCCTTTTCTTGCATGATTTCCTTCTCCTCCTAGTGCTCTTCTCCTCTCTCATACTAACTCCAAAACTAAATTGACAAAAATCTAAAAACTAATCCTCTAATGTCTTTTTATTCTTGATGCCTCTAATTTCATTAATTTTCCATTATTTTCCTTCATTTTCCTCCTCACATGCAATCTGTGACCTTTCACTTCCATTTTCTCCTAATTTCCCTTTATTTTCATAAAAATATGCCAATTAATGGTTCTTTGCCTTCTCAAATCCTTCACCATTTCCTTTTCCAATTTCCCCTTAGCCATAACCGCAATAAGTGATTCCCTCTAGGATATTTTGCCCAACATTCAACCTGGAGTAGGTGTCCTATGACCTTGGTTTTATTTTGCCTTTATTAAATTTTATTACATGAACTTTTAACCTAGGGTTGTTATAAACCCCTCCCCCTTAGGGGTACAATTTCCTTGGTGTTCTATGATACTTATGACTAGAAAACCGCTAAAAATCAAAACATACTTCCCATGGAGCTTTATAACCCATCGCGTGGGAAACAAAACAACTTCCTGCAAACAAATCATCGACCAAGATGCCATCAATAAACAACTAGAAAATGAAAGCACGTGAGATGCTCCCTCTGCACATGTGCTATCATCCATCAACCATTGTTTCTTGTTGCATAAAAACCATTTAGGGTGCAAAAAAAGAAAAACATAATCCTCTCACAAGATGGTTGCAATTATCAACAATCATGACACAAAAGAATGAAATGATATGTAATGGATCAAATCATGTAGAACTCCCCTTGAATTAATGCGCACTCCTTTTATGCCTCAAACTGATCTTGTGGACTTGAAATGAATAGATACATGAAGCTAAAAATTTTCTCTTTTAATCACATGCACCTATCAAGTTTGGCTTCTCATGAAGCCATTTCCTATTGGGCACAAGACAAATATCTAGTCCTAATGAGTAGACTAACTCTTTGCAAAACAAAACATTCTTCCTTGATGTCCTTTGAAGAGCTAGATATTTGCAACTCATATTTTCTCCTCCTTACCTTCTTTATCATCAATGGTGGGATTTCTCCTTTTGCTGGCTTAATCTTGTCATATCTGAAATCTAGAGCTTTGTGGCCATAATTTCCACACTTGAAACAATGGTTATCCAACAAACTTTGTTTTGTTTCAAAAAAATTACATTCTCTAGCACGATAACCAAAATGATAGCAAGAGAAACAATACCCATAAAATAAATTTGGATACCTTGTGTTTTGATTTGTTGGACCATGAACACTTGGTTTCTTCCTTATCTTTATGAACTGTTGCATGTTGTGATTATGATCTTTTCTTTGCTTCTGGTGACAATGTCTTTTCTTCTTTACCTTCTTTTGATGACGTTTCTTACTAGATCCTTGATCGACTTTATAGGTGGTGGAATTTTGAATGTCATCCACTTTCTCCGTTTCTTTCATGAGGCATGATGCTTCTTCAAAGCCCAATCTAGTTTGAATAAGTGGAGATCTTTGACTCATGAGGATTTCATCCAATATTTTTGTGCTTTTCTCCAACTTTCAATACTGAGATAGTTGATTATTTTCCTTTTCAAGCTAATATCTCAAAGAGGATAATTCATTTTCTAGACTTGCACAAAAAAATTCCCAGTCTTGCAACTGATTTGAAAATTTCTCATTTTCATTGATGACTTCCTCATGATGAATTTTCATATCAATGATTTGCATTTCATTACTCTCATGTCTACTCTCAACTATCTTCTTGAGATAAAATTGGTTATTCTACTACTATTAATGTGGAATCATTTTCATCATTCTCTTTTCCATACAAACTATGTAGCATGTACATGATTTATTTTGCCTTCTTGTAGTGTCTCACTTTTGCTACATCATGATTTGACAATCCCTTCAAACTGATCTTCTTGGATTTATTAAACTCACCTTGTGCAACATATTCATTTGAGAGAAAAATATTCACATCTAAAGTTAAAAGATATTCTTTAAATTTTACCTTCCAAAGAATGTAATTAGACCCATGTACAAAAGAAACTCCATCTTCTCCAATCATCCCTGGTTACCCAGATCTACCTTCCAACGATGAAGCTTCACTAGAAGGAACTATGCTCTGATACTAATTTTTGGAACAAGGATCACTACTTGTGGGGGGGGGGGGGGGGGTGAATCAATAGCGATAACAATTTCACAATAATCAAACTTTTTCTCCAATATATTAATTAATTCATCTCTTAACAAATATGCATTAGATTTGAACATGCAACTTCAACTAGAAGTAGAACATGAGAGCCATAATCATAATAAATAAACATGCACAATGAAACACAATCATCACATCAAATAGAAACACAAGATATCTAGTGGAGAACCCCCTCTAGGGAAAAAAACCATCCTTGTTATTGTTTCATTGCTCAATATACTTTATTATCTTTTAGGAAAATCATTACATAGAGAGTACAATATGGAAACTATCTAAAATGAACTATGATATCCATCTACGAGTCTAAAGACATCCATATGATCAACAAGCCTTGCCTAACACACATTGGACTTATGAAATAAATTGTTCTCAGTCCTTGTTTTGCTGAAGCACCCATCCCACTTCTCTATGTGGTTCACCTTTCATGAATTTTTAAACTAGAACACTTTAGTTTCTCAACATGAAGATCACAACAAAAATATATTTATGGAAAATAATAAAAACACAAAACATCAATGGCTAAATCAACTCAAATCATAGCCCTCTCTCATCATCCTCAACTCACATGGCCTCAATACATTTTCTGTAAATAAACTAGATGCAAAAACTCAATGATGTAATACATAACTACCATATGAAAACATGAGACGCAAATGAAACCAATCTAGTACAATCATATAAACTCAAACAATAATTATGCCCTGCAATCACAAATGCATTAGTGAAATCTATTATAGCCCTGTCACATAAGAATAGTCTTAATCCATGCATATTTTTGTATCCACTACTACTATACCTCCATGCACATCCTCCTTCAGAAAATTCACATTCCTCGCCAATGGCTCTCCAACACACTATGACACTTTCCCACACAAGAGAAATCACCAAATAAGCAACCTTTCTCTACATAATTGTAGTTTTTGAAGATGATTAAATCAATTATTTCCAATCTTGTAGTGGAGTTATGTTCATATGTTGGAAATGGTTTGGTTCATTGATTCTTAACTCAATCAAGCCACTAAATTCATTTATTAATGGATATTATATTTTAACCATCATCTAGAATAAAAATAACCTTTTTTCGACCTTTCCATGAAGAGTCTTGAACAAGACACACCGGAAAAACATATAAACACCTAATGAGTGTGAGGAATGTGGTGAAAGTCCTATGAAAAAATTCAGTGTCTCCCACCAAAAAAGCTCCATGTGATTGGAACTCCTCAGTCACTCCCATAGGCCTGTAAGCCAATGACTTGAGCTTTACAGCCACTCCCACAGGCTTGGCTCCATGTGAATGTTGCAAAGGATGACTAAAAACAACTTTTATTTGCTCATAATATTCTCATACTTGTTCCACTAGTTGGTCATCATTAGTAATGTAACAGCCCCGAAATAAAAACATGTAATTAATTATATTAGTCATGCGATTTATAATCAACACACAATTTATCAGCTAATTAACATCAAATTTCATAAACATGAGTAGAGACAACTTATCTATGGCAATGGTGTTTTCACTTGTGATTTCGAGGTTGAGCACTAGTTGAATTTTTCTAACTGCAACATAGTCTTGGGAATGACTCTCCACCCAACCATAGGCTCAATTGCACAAAATCTTGTTACAACCGGCCACCCCCGGGCCCTCAATCAATGTACTACTGCCAGGGAATCCTTTGCCTCACAACACTATTCTCCCAAGAGAATGGATGATGGAATGCCTCTCATCTTCCTCACCATCTATTAAATAGAGCAAACATTGGAAGGGGAAGCACATGCACACACTCCATGTGTCAACATGCAACTTTATTGCTTCCTTGTTTTATTTCTTTTGTTTTTTACTTTTTGATAGCTTCACTGATTTTTATTGCTTTCTTGTTTTATTTCTTTTGTTTTTACTTTTTGATAGCTTTACTGATTTTTATTATTTTTCTGTTTATTTTTATTTATATTTATTTAGAGCTTTAGCATTGATATTTATTATTTTATTATTATTTATTATTTATTTTCTTGTATTTTAATATTACATTATATTATTTATTATTTTTATTATTATTTATTATTTATTATTAAGGGACATTACATACTCCTCCACTTCAAGGAACTTTGTCCTGAAGTTAAGTTGAATTATTTAACATTTTATTTTGTTATTTATTACTTCATGTTCACCGACACCCTCTACGAACTAGCATAACCATCAGGCATCGAAAGTTTCACAACACCCTGGAAATCCTAAGGAATCTCTGTCCTTTTCCCCACTTTTGGAACTAGGCATAAGCCTCCTCGTCTATATCCTAGTCCAAGGCTGGCCCCAAGGCTCGCACTTGAATCAGACCTCATATGCCCCAAGGTAGGCATCTAGGACAATGCTCAATGTCTCCGGGCATCTAGCAAGTTTGGCCCACTCTCTCAACAACTCACTAAGGCGCACAACCCTAGGCATTGAAGTCCTTACACCCCTACTAGACTTCGGCATCTTAATACAATACTAGGCACCTAGCCTTCAATATCAGGCACTTGGCCTCCTCAAGATGGTCCCATAGCCCTTCAAGAGTTATCCATCAAGAGCTATACAAGACAAAGGAACCACTGGCATATGTAGGGCTCACACGAGATCATCAAATAAATTGGCCCTCTCGGCCCATTTGTGGATTTCCTATCAATCACCACATCTCAAAATACATCCAATGCATTAGTTATAATCATAACATCATAGAAAATAATCTGCATGCCAACTATTGCATGTCATCATGATAACATAACATCATTCTTAATCACCACATTCTCATGTTATGAAATCTGCTTGTAATTACCACATGCTTCACATCATAATATCCTCATAAGTTATAACATCAACATATGAACATCAAAGACATGTCATCACATAATAAATGAACCACATGTCAATATACCTCAATATAACATCATAATCCCTATGCATATCATATTCATCATTAGCATTGAACGTCATTATTTTGTCTTTCGTAAAAAAAAAAAAAAAAAAAAAAAAAAAAAAAAAAAAAAAAAAAAAAAAAAAAAAAAAAAACACCTTTCTTAGATTTTATCTTAAGCAAATTCCATGACAGTGTTTTAACTGGCTAGTATGATGGCAACCAACTATTGAAATTTCATTCCAAAACAGGTAGTGAGCGGTCAAAACTAATGTGGTTTTCTGCAAGGTAATTCTGCGTACCAAAACGAGGGAAGTTATGTAGGTGGCAGCTACTCGGATAACCTCATGATATGTTCAATTACTTTCGCTAGGGTAATTTGTGCTTTCTGGTTTCTCTATTTCTTGGCTTCTTGGCTTCTGGAACAACTCTATCAACAAGAATTTCTATGGGTTCAAACTTGAAAACCCTACCCTATTCTTGGATTCAAAATATAGCACTGACTAAACCACAAATATAAAACCCATCATATGGCTTGTAATAGCTACATAAACGTTTGATAAGAATGAAGCTCGGGTTCTCCCTTGTATGCCACAAGGAGTGTCCCTACATAAAGAGTTTTCCATCCATCTGAAGTGTGCTGTATCTGAGAAACTCTGTAGTAAGCATCTGATAATTCACAACCTTTGCAGAATGACACACAACTCTATAGATCTCTCGCTCATTTAGAGAAAGCCACATTTGTTCATCATACTGTAAATCACTCTAGCCAAAACCTGAACTAGATGTAAAAACATTCAGCAACCCTCTGACAACTAGCAAAAGTAGAATAGCTAAACCCCTTTCTGCTTCAAACAACCATAAATTTTGGTCAAGCTCTAGATAAATCATATCTTACCAATCTTGAAAAGTTGAGAAAAACCTTTTGCCACAATATTTGTGACAATCAAGCTCATTACTAAGCCATGATTATTTGGAACAAAAGTCATATTTGTATGATAATACAAAAGCTAATATAGAAGGTCCGGGACAACAGCCAATGACTGGTCATGTGTGAAATATTTTCTACAATGGTATCTTAAATGTTCCCATACTACGTCACTTGAAGTTATCATCTCCTGCACT
The DNA here is from genome assembly GCA_000404065.3 of Pinus taeda. Lineage (NCBI taxonomy): Eukaryota > Viridiplantae > Streptophyta > Pinopsida > Pinales > Pinaceae > Pinus > Pinus taeda. The sequence continues at coordinate 224,564 of APFE030009822.1, forward strand.
TGAAGTTACTCCCATACTACGTCTTTCTCATCCCTCCAAAAATATGAAACTAAAAGTAGCATTCTTCAGTTTCAGTTACTTCATTAACTTAACCTAGTCTTTTGTTCATGTTTCCCTCCATCTATGTGATGGAACATTCTTCCACCATCGAAACAAATACCACAAAAGGTGCATAGCATGGTAGATCACCATCAGAAAAATTTCCATGTGCATATATGCATATACATACATACATATATATATATATATATATATATATATATATATATATATATATATATATATATATATATATATATATATATTATATATATATATATTATATATATATATATATTCGGTATATCGGTATATATGTACATATATATGCAGCTACATATTAATATGACCAACAAAAAAGGATGATTAAAGAACTTAATAGGTAAACTACTACAAAAGAATACATACCTGGATCTAAAAACTATCATTGCAAATGTCCAATTGTCTATATTAAGTTATAATTGCCAACTAATCACAATGCTCGCAACAAATAAGAAAATTGTTCATAATTGTGAAATTATTGAACAATGTAGAAGAATTAAACCTTGCAAACTTGCACTGATAGAACAACATGATTTAACTCTACATTAGCTAGAATTAAAGAAATAAATTCAAAGAAAAAAGAATTCTCAAATGAAACTAAGATCAGTTATATATTTTCATTAATGCAATAAGGAACAACTGAGATGGTATAGATCTAAAATTCATGAAATGTAAAAAGGATTGGTTTGGGATATTATCCGAATACCTCCTAAATACCTCCTGAACACGAGAAGTGAACATTCCATGACTTTGTTGTCATGACATGCATTTCCTATGCTGCTTGTAAGATTCCAGTATTAGAGATAAATGAGAAACAACGAGATTAAATTAGTTAAGAACCTCACACTACAAGACAATGCCATATGGCACTCCTGAAGGTAAGGCCACGAAGAAAGTACAACCTTTAAATGCATTGTTCACTGTTTCCTTAAAAAAAAAGCCATGAAGAGTGAACTTTGTTTTGATAGGCTTTCTAAACATAGATTGGAAGAAATCAATTTTCCTTAGCAAGTGTTGCTAGTAATATCTAAAGCTTCCAAGACTATGCATTCCAAAAGCATTTATTATGAGTTGATGATCATTAATGACATCTTGTCTTGTCATGATCTAAAACCCTTTTTGCTACTGGACAACACATGTAACTTGTTTGTTGATACAAGCTATGTAAGATATAGTAACAGCTTGGTCTCCAGAACCAAATCATATGTATCTCTATCTTTGTATTTAAAAAGGTAGCCATCTCATTTGATGCCAAAAGGAAAACAGGCAGTTTCACCATTACAAAACATTTATAACTTCTCTCATTGGGCTTCTACACAAGATACATTGCTCATGTCCAAGAACGACTTAGATAATTCAATGTGAAAACATATTATAGCCATAACAAACTTAAGTTCCAAAAATGTTTAGGGTTCAATATGATAGCATGATATTAAATTCAATAGCATGATGTAAACAGTCTGAGGTAGACCCAAATATTTTAAACATACATTTATCAAAAAGTATACAAGAGTACTATTGAAAACATACAGTGATAAAAAAGTATACAAGGGCATTGTTGACAACATGCACTGACCAAAAGGTACGTAAGTGGAATAATAGACCATCTTGGCAACTCGCACATCCTGCAGGCATATTCAAGCCAGCTCACAAAAAAGAGAGGTTAGATGGCAGATCTAGATCATATTTTCAATGAGCATTGCCATGGACTATGTTGAAGGAAATAAATTTGGACTTGCTAAAAGTGTCTTTGGGGAAGCATCCATTTAAACTGGTGAAAGGTTCAAGAAACCTTACAGAATAATATGAGTGTACAAAATGAATTTCACAATGGATACACATAGACATTATATATGAGTGTTCTTCAATCAAAAGAATAGAAAAAAAATAAAAAAATAAAAAAATAAACCACACACCAAGAATACTGAAGTGACTAAGTTTCTATTGTGAAAACAACAAAATTAGACCATTAAAGAATATAATGAATGCATGCTTGGGACTGACATAATAGAACGTTACAACACAATCAATATAACTGTGACTCTAGGCATCCAACTTGAATGATTCATGGGAAATATTATTACGATGTAGTTGTGACTGTACATATAATGCCAGCCAAACAGTAACTGATGAACCATAGACTTGTAAATAACTTTTGGCAGAGAATCACCAAAAATAATTGAAACAAGAATCAACATAAACATAGTGTCCACAAAATTCTGGTGATGAGACTATCTTCAGTATTTCCCACATAATCATTTGTCTCAGATGGCGAACTATCTCGTTAGGATCTCTGAATGTTGCTCAAACGTCAAGTGACCATCATTTAAATATTAGTATGGTTATGAGCCCTAAATCATTTGATTGAGTAATTAATCAAAGACTTCAATTGAAGAAATAGAGGAGCAAAGTAAGAATGTCATAAAATTAGTCCATGGCATATAAAGAAGAATATTGGTACAATTGCTGCAAGCAATTGAGAGAGCCATAACAGGTTCAACTTACAACCTTTAGACATATAGACAATTGCTCATCGGCATAAGAGAGTAGAAATCTCCAATTGAGATTAGAATTCAAATCTAGATTGTGGAAACATAGAAGCAACTGCGGCTTAAGAAAATTAAATAGTTTGTGTTTCCATGGTCAAAATACAATCAACAAAAAAATAAGCAAGCAGTAAAAACCAAGAGAATTCCCACCATCCCTCACTTAACTTCTTACTAAGCAGGAGGAAAGCACCTTATTGCTAGCCACTTTGCTAGTTCACAAAATTCTCAAACACAATATATAGTGGGCAATAACTTAGTACTAAATGACTTTTAAGGAATTATCCGTGCATTGCAATTTGTAATTTTCCTATCCAATATTTTCTATGTTATTCATAAGTATTGAAAAACTCTCATGGGACTCTTGGCTAATTCAGTAATAGCATGACTCCCTTGCAAGAACCTTGTACATTGGTTGAATCATCAAGCATTCTTTGGTCATGCAAGATTAAAAGTACATGGGGCTTATTGCACGCTTGCCGTCTTTACCAGATATATCTTCAATATTTTGTCTTGCAGGGTTAAAAGCACAGGTGGCTTCTTGCAAACTGGTTGCATTCAACAGAAATATCTTCATAACAATTAAAATTGATCATCTCTTCTTAGATTCCATGCATCAACTCTCCACAAGAAGTGGCCTTCATATGGCAAGTAGATTATTCATATTGTGAAAAGTTTTGAAATGATTCACAACAGGACTACGATTATTAGAAGACATTTTACAGAAGGCATTCTTTTGGAGCAAATTCAATGATTCAAGCATTCTCTATGGGATCCTCAAAGGAAACCATGAATGGATAAGATTCAATTTACATACAATTTTTTTAACTAAAACTCAATATGCGTGCCAGGACTCATAGGCCTCAAGGGTTGTAACTTGCTCTGATACCATACGTAATAGCCCCAAAATAAAAACATGTAATTAATTAGATTAATCACATAATTTATAATCAGCATGCAATTTATCAACTAAATATGAGTAGAGACAACTTACCTGTGCGTGATGATGGTTCTCACTTGTGATTTCAGGGTGGAATGCTAGTTGAATTCTGCTAACTACAACAAAGTCTTTGGGACGACTCTCCACCCAACCATAGGCTCAATTGCACAAAATCTTGCTACAACTGGCCACCCCCGAGCCCTCAATCAACATACTACTGTCAGGGAATCCTTTGTCTCACAACACTATTCTCCCAAGAGAATGGATGATGGAATCATGGAATGATGGAATGCCTCTCATCTTCCTGACCATCTATTAAATAGAGAAAACATTGGAAGGGGAACCACATGCACACACTCCATGTGTCAACATGCAACTTTACTGCTTTCTTGTTTGATTTCTTTTGTTTTTACCTTTTGATAGCTTTACTCATTTTTACTAATTTTTTGTTTATTTTTATTTATATTTATTTAGAGATTTAATATAGTTTATTTATTATTTTATTGTTTATTTACTATTACTATTTTTTATTTATTGTTTATTATTTATTTTCTTGTATTTTTAAGATTTATATATTATTTATTATTTGTATTTTTTATATTTACTATTATTATTTATTATTAAGGGACATTACAAGTAATTCCTCGGGAAGCCATTTTAGCCTCTTCAACACTCTTGAAAACCACTGTAGCAATTCCATCATCATCAAAATTCAAACTAGGTTGACTTGAATTCCATCATGAGCTGCTCCAACACTCAAGCCATCAAAATTCACCACAACTACTCCAACATATGAAACCATCAATGATAGACCCTGCAACTGATCATACAATCTAAAACCCATCCATACGTACATGAAGTATGATAAACATGCGTGACAATATCCAATACTATCAACTAGGTGTAGCAACTCTACATTCTGCCAAGGCATCCACACACAAGCCAATAACCTTCATTAAATGTAGGGGTCATCAAACTTGTCTACAACATCGTTTCCATCAGTATGTAGCCCCATAACCTGTTAGACATCCTCCAACACTTTCCACTACGTTTACATCAATTCCAACCAAGCAATTGATCCATAACGCCAACACCTAGCAGGGAGAACATCTTATATCGAGATATTGTTTGGATTATTTGTTCCATAGATGGCACAGGGTATTTATCTTGTCTGATGCTTGATTTAAAATTAAAAAAATAAACACACAATTTGATTTCACTATAATTATTTCTAACGGGGACCAAATACAAAACCAAAGTTAAATGTTTGACTTTAAAAACGATCCAAGCATCCAACAACTTTCTCAATTCCTTTTGAATTACGGGCTTTAGAGTTGGATGAAATTTTCTTAGCTTCTGCTGAAATGGTTTTGTCCCTTGTTTAATGGGAATTACGTGCTAGATAATCAAATTTCATATGTTTTTCAGATCATCATAAGTCCATGAAAACACATCCCGATACTACTTAAAAAGACAGATAAATGCTTGTCATTCCTATGGAGAGAAGCACATACTAAGGTTCACATATTTTAGATCCTCTTAAGTTCCTAATTTGACTTGTTCATGAGATAACTTCGAGCTCTGAGTCTTAGTATTGATTGGACCTGTAAATTGATTTTGCAGGTCATACATTTTTTCAAGAGACACAACACCTTTAGGCATAATATTTCCTTTTGTGGTATCACCAACTTCCTGGAAAACTCTATTATGGTAATCTTCATCAATGGTTGCATCAATGAAAACATCTGTGTTAGCCATAAACTGTAGTATCAATTCGTCATGATTGAAAACACAAAAAAATGTCATGTTATCATGCACAGATGGTTTATATATAATCTCTGTAGAAAAACCATTCTTTAAAGGCGAAATCCTAGTAGTTGCATTGGCTAATGTGTTTTCAACGACATTCATCATTATTGGAACATAAATAATATTGAAACCTTTGAAATGATTAATCAAATGCCATAACTCTTATTGGTAGTTTTTTAGATTTGGTGAAACATAATGGATAGTATTCCGTACTTGGTGTGTCGCCACTTTGAAATCACCAATTACCTTGATAATTTCTACCTTCATGTCAATAGCTTTCTTTAGATCAAAGATATGCTATTCATATTCAATAGCGTTGTTCATGCACTCAAACTCGCTAAAAAAATAAAAGAATATGCTTCCTATTATGAGGGTATAGAAGAATGCAACTTTCTCTAGAACCATCATGAGTTTTTGATACATCAAAGTACAAATTCAAAATAGTACCAACAACTAAAGTAGTTCCTATATTATTAATACTGTGTACATCTATATTACAAGGTTCATAAGCATCAGTTGGAGGAAAAGGAAGGAGCTCCAACTGTGTGTTTGGTGGAATGGGCAGTGGTTGTTCTTGATAACACCCAAGATTTATTTCCAAAAATCAATTCCCAAATATGATGTTTGAAAAGCTTACAACTTCATTATAACCCTCAAGAGGTGTCAAAATATGTAGAATGTAATGTTTTGACTCTACCTGAATCTAGTTTTTCCTTCCTTTGTATGGAAGCCATAGATATGACCAATATATTGCAAAATACACTTCTAATTTTTTAGACCAGAATCTAATCAAAAGTATGCCATATGCTTCATGGATATCCAGAATCATAAAGTTTATACATTGGTGTACTTTATTATCTTTTGACAGACAAATAAAAACATATTTGATTTCACCAATGGCCCAGACAAGTTGTTAGAAAACTATATATTACAGAGCAATGGAACACATAAAATATTTCAGAAATATAAACACAGAAAACACATAAAACAAGAGAGACACAGATATATGTGGTTCACCCAATTTCGGCTATGTCCATGGAGAAACATCCAATCCTTCCTTTTATATTATCTAGCAAATCAAAGAGATACAACCTACAGCAGATCCGATGTAATTCCCTCTTCACTCTCACACAATCTCCTCTCTATTTCTCACTTAGAATACATATCTACATAGATGCAATACAATTCCATCATATATAGCAAGGGGTTTCCTTCTAGGGAAAAAACCCTAAATTAAACATAACTTCTACTATCAGATATCTGCCTAATGAACAGCCCAGATTGACTATGAAATTACAACATTTTACAAGGCAATTTTACATCTATTTTTAGCTTCAGGGGCGCTGCCCCCGATCCCCCGCCAAGGGGGAGGGGGGGCTCTCAAAGATCACAGCCACCCCCCGTGGACCCCCCCTACAGTGAAAATATTAAGGGCGGCGTTATGAACTGGGGTCCAATGCAGCAATACCCCTGAATACAAAAGATAATTAGGCTCCACACCCAACACAAGTGTCCTGTCTAGTTGGATGGTTTTTACATCTTTTCTATCCCATTTGGCATTAATTTTATTAACAATTAATAATACAATTATGTTTTTAGACACATCAGAATCAACCAAACAATTGTGGACATTGTAATTAAATATTTCAAAAGTTAACAAAAATGGAGGGAATAGATGATTACTATCTAAGTTCAAATCCCTAACAACAATTTCAATAGTTCCAGAAGATTTACCAAAAATAATCTGAGAGGTAGAATCTTTTTCAACTGTGGGAGGTTGGGAAGAGAATCCTCATACAAGAAATTCATGTTGGATTACTATTTGTGCAAGCTCAAAAATGGAAATATTGGCACAACTCTTTTCATATCTTCAAAAATGTTATAATCAATCACTTCGTCCTTAGCAAGCAATGCTGAAGTGTTTAGAGTTGTGGCATTTCTTGAAACTTCCATACTATTTGTCTTACTTTTATTGCCAGTGGAAACATTCCTAGAAGAAATAATACTTACAAACTTATTATGTGTGTTTTGGGAAGGATTTACTAATGGTGTGATTTTCCTCAATAGTTTATTCCTTAGCTATTGTTTTGATGTTTCTTTTTTAGAAACTACCTCCTCAATTCTCAAATTATAATGACTGGTTTGTTGCTGAGGAGGGGCTTGACTTTCAAGTGGTTCTTCAACACTCTTATCCTCTCTATTAAGAAAAAAATAAAAATTATTGATGGACTGTTTAATAAACGTACTTTCTTTAGCCATGGCCAGCTCATTTTTTCTCTTCCTATTCAGACCGCTCCTTAAATACTAGAGCATCGATGATATGGAATTCATGTTGTGGTTCCATTGTGGGTAAGTTTTCTCTTAATGTCATTCCTGATAGAATGCACAATAGTTTCCATGCTTATACTTTCAACATTCATCACAGTATTGGAACTTTGGGAAGATTTAGTTGACTGGTTAGTGTTGTTCCTTGTGAGGAAGGAAATCCTTGGGGGCTTGCTACTGGTTGAAATATTTCTTGACCTTCTCTTTAATTTTGATATCTCATTGGCAAGAGACTTAATAGTTTTGGTCAATTTTTTAATATCAATAGATTATTTCTGTTTAACTTTACTTGAAGTAGCCTAAGACCTTCTTGCCAGTGTCCTTGGATTCATTAGATTGTTCATCACCAACAATAGCTCCAATGGCACCCAAGTCCTTCTCTACTATAACAGCTTCTACAAAACATAAATCTAAATTGTCCTTTGCAACTCTCTTTAGAAAGATGAAAATGTTAGTTGGCAAGGAAGATGTATAAAAATCCATAGTAATAGAATCATGGGGTTGTGTGTTTGGGGGAAAATTATTCAATATCTAGTTGAAACTTTGATTAAAATCATTAACTTTCCCTTGTTCCCCCATTTTCAAGTTTCCAAGTTCTTTTAATAACATGTTGGGAGTCTTATCATCGGCAAAGGTTTTCAAGAATAGCTTCTTAAACTCCCTTCAAATTTGAATTGAGTTGACCGGAAGACTATGGTACCACATAGATGTGCTACCTTCTAAAGTAAATGGAAAGAGTTTGCAAGCAACATCATCAAAGCATACCTCTAATATCGGTAGGTGTAAGTAGAAGATATTTGTAACAACCTTGGGGAAAATTTCATGTAATAAATGTTAAAAAATAATAACCATGGTTGTTAAACACACATGGGAGCAAGAACAATAAGAAAGATAAATCATGTGAGTTCATTTTTTATTAACATTTGATATACATTTATAGTACAATATGTGACTCTTGGGTTTCACATCCCAAGGTCTCTTGGACTCATAGAAAAATTTAGGGGCAAATGTTCGCCCTTTGGCGAAATTAAGGGGTTTTAAATTTTTAGTGGGCGAATATTTTGTATCATAGTACATTTTTACAAATCACCTCAAATAGCCCACCTTTTATTCAGGGAGAGGGTAAAAAAGGTAAATTTAGCCCTTGAAATTAGGAGTTAGAACCTTCCATTCGCCCATTTTCAAGAATAGGTTTTATTTAAGTGAATCCATTCGCCCATTTTCAAAAATAGGTTTTGTTTAAGTGAATCCTATGGGCCAAAGGCCCAAATACCATATTTATAAAAGAGGTATGGTGAATTAATAAAAATATAAATAAATGAAAGGTACGGTAAATAAATAAAACATTTTTTATATTTACTCCATAAGTCACCTTATATACATGCAAGGGTGTAAACAAATAAAAATATTAGTAAAGTGGAGATATGGTAAATAAATAAAACGTCCTTTTATACTTACTCAAAAGGTATGGTAAATCAATAAAAATATAAATAA